>VXAD01013011.1:739641-807764 GCA_013399195.1 Dicrurus megarhynchus | reverse complement strand
CCAACTTCCTCTTTCTGTCCCTTTTTTTTTTTTTTTTTTTTTTTTTGGTTTGGTTGGTTGGTTGGTCGGTTGGCTGGCTTTTCTGGTTTTAGGGTATTTTGACAATGAAAACTACCTAAACAAGAAGAAACCCTGAAAGCAGTTTTGTATTTACATTGTCACTTTTGTCAAATCTCAAGAAATAGTAACACCTTCACCTTGTTCTTTAAATTGAAAGAAAATGCCCTGTATTTCTCCTTCTGTTGACAGCTGTCTCTGCATTTGTGTGCAGTTACACAGCTGGAGTGAGATGGGTTTTAGGGTATACAGCGTGATATATATTTGGATGTAGTTTGCTTAGGGATCCTGGCAGAGGAAGAAGTTGTAGATATCCAGTGAAGTTAAAATACATTTGTTTATTTAATTATTAAAAAAACTCTTGGGCTACATCGTGACCTTGAGTTACTTAGCACATACGTTGACTGAGTTGGTGAGAGCTCACCTCTCTCTCTCACTGCACTTTCTAGTTACACAATAGGTAAAACGTTTAGCATCATGTCTTGATCATGCATCAAGATGCAACCATTTTTTCATCAGCGTTGGGATTCAGGGAAAGTATTATCATCTCTTACCAGGTCTACTTTTCTGTGCTGCTTTATGTTCTGTGTTCTGTGGTCTCGAACAAAGAAGCACAGTGGAGGCAAAATGCTGGTCTCCATGTGTCTGTGCCTTATCCGTGACTTTCCTGTCACATCTTTCCCTTTGTCTGAGTTAGAGAAAGCTTCAGACTACGAGCACCTTTCTCTGAGTTATGTTTTCACTGCTCCTTGTGAATCTGAAACTCTTCCTTCTAAAAGATACATCTAAATGTGCAGAAGACAAATGTATTTCATTCCTAGCACCTGTTACAAATTCTGTACCAAGGAGATATCCTTTACAATTTTACTCTTCTTTCTAAATATTGTTATGAAATGCATTATACCTTGCTCTCTCTCAACAGCAGATTGTTGTTAGCAAGAATTAATTTTCTTTTGTACAAAACAAGACCTATTGTGTCAACATAACACAGATATGCCTGCTATCATCAGGCACAGCAACTCAGTTTAAAAGTATAATCATGGATAAAACACATAGGATAGTCAAGTTTTAAAACCAATTAGTACGGAATTGCAAACCTTTCCTTGGATATAATTTAGACTTAATATGTAAAAATATGGTTTCCCTTAACAGAAAGAGTACAGACCTTCTTAAGTGGGAAATGAGCCTTAGAAAGAAATTTTAAGGTTTGTAAACCTTGTGAGAGAACAATGAGTTAGTAAGGAGCATACGACTGAGAAGGCAAATGTATAGACAAGGTTCTTCTTCTCCTTTCTAGTCAGACAAAAGGAATGGCCATTATTCTGTTCATAAAAGGATTCTGAAACATATTAACATAATTAGGGGTACAATGCTCGGCCAAGCTTTGTTAGGTATTCTAGTGCCACCACAGCAAATTCAGTATGATTTTTACCAGAAGAGATTCTCAGTAATGCCAAGTACAAATGGAAAATACATTTTCCCCATTTAAAATAAAGAAATAATTCCAAATATTTTGATGGTGTCATGACAAAAGCAGCTGCAGTCTAAAACTTTGCATGTAAATAGTCTTAATGAGGGGAGGTGCCTTTAACAGATGGAGTGTTGCAAAATTTTTAAGAAAAAAATCTTCACAAGCATCTGCTGAGAATTTAATCATAAAATGGATAGATACACACTTTTTGTGAGGTGAAGGGACAAGGGCTACTGTCCTTTCCCTCAGGCTTTCTCATTTCTGGTTTCTACTAAGGAAGACTTAGCAACAAGTTGAAAGCTGTACTGAGTTGTTATAGCCCTCGGTAGTTGCTATGTACCTAGCTTTTCTTCTTGGGAAATGAATAGCTTCATTTGCATCAGAAAATGCTGTTAAAATATCAGAAAATGCAAGTTCACTTAAAAAATGAAATTATTTGGTAACAAACTAGACAAAATGGATGAACACAGGTTTGTAGATAAAGTGATGCTGGAGAAAGATTTCTGCCACATCTACCAGGGTTCAGTGGCCTTTTGTGTTTCCAGAAGGCCTTTAAATGTCTCCTGAGGTGGATGAACCCATCACCAGCAGTAAAGAAAAAATCTTCTAATGGAGTCTACAGATGGTAGTAATTGGATTTGGGGGGAGAAGTTTTCCCCACAATGTACTGAATGCTGGTTCCTAGGCAGATGCTGTTCTGTGTGATGCCAGGAAACCTGAGCCATGTGTCACCCACACCTTCCAGAAGTACATGTATGGCGTCAGCAATCACATCAGTATCCAGGCTCCAGCACTGATAAGGTAAGGCAGTGCAGGCAGATACGTGGGTTTGCTCAGTCCTGACTCCAGGGTCACCTATTGTGATACATTCAAGGCTAGGCTTTCATTGATCCCGATTCCGTCAGGAGAATTATGTTCATTATCTGACTGCTGTTGAATTAAGCTCTTACTTATTTCAAGTGCTTGAGCTGAGCTGAAAAGGAGCTTTGAATTTCCTGATGGGATCAAAGGTTGTGAAACTCTCTTCTGAAAACTCAGACCTTACTACATTAATTAAATCTTCCTGTGTTAGCCATTCTTTAATAGACCTTGAGTCATTAACCTGCCTCTTTCTTTTTATTTCATAATGTGATGAAAACTCTTCAGCCTCAAAAGCAAAAGCACATTTCTTCTTAAGACAATGACGAAAGGATCTTACTCTTTGTTTCAGTTGTGGCGTAAAGAATGGTAATTTTGTATCTCTCTGGCATGCTTAGATCTGCTAATTATTAAATGCTTTCACATCACCAATGCCTTTGTTTTCCTTTTTCAGCTACTTATTTTAGCATAACTTAAATGTCTGATGGTGTCTCCATCTGGCTTCCTGTAAAGACTGTGTTTTTATATTTAGTGCTTTATAAAGGCCCTCGGGAGACAAGCAGCCTATCTCCTTCTCTGTCCAACTCTATGCCCTGAAATGCCTTTAGTAACTCAGGGCACCTTTCACTTTGCATTCATGGGCACTTTGCTGCTCTGGGACAGCCAATCAAGTGTCTTAGGGGAAGGAGGATGTGTTTACTAAAGCTGAATTTTCTATGGGAATACAGTGGCTTTACCAGGTACTGCCTACGAACTGACCTGTGATAGCTCTTCACATGTGCATTCATATAACTGAAGAACACTCACATTATTTAGTTTTGTATATTAACTGATACCTTAATAGAAACTCTCATTATTCATGAAGCAAAAATGCAAACATGAAAGTTAGGTAAATGCTTTCTTCCATTTGGGTGTATTATTTTGCTTGAACAAGAACTACAAGATGAGAGGGATTTTTTCCTCCCGCAGACATAATCTGAGTTCTGGTTGTTTTCATATTATATGGTTGTCTAAGAATGAAAGGGGATGTTTCTCAGTGTGGAAAGCCAGTCTAAAGTCCTCTGTGTTACTTGGATCCTGTGAGGATCCCATACCAGGACCAGGTGGAGGAGCAGCAGAAAAAAGAGCAAAGGGGCTTAGCCCGGAGAAGACCACTGGAGTCTGTCCATGGTTCTACCACTTAGACCAAGACTGCCAAACCCTTACCTACAGCCCCTGATATTATAGTGTATATTCCACCCTGTGAAAATCAGCAAGTCTTCAGCAAGCTTTTGCCTTATAGGAAAAAAATATACTTGTTACAAACTTTGCAAAAATAGTTGTAAGAGTGAAACAACACATGTTGTCTCACGTCTTTGCTGAGGAAAAGATCGATTGACTTAGGTTGCCATTTACAGATCCTGGGTTTCTGTTTGTGCATGTGAGATAACATGACAGAACAGTACACCCAAACCCTGAGAGGTTTCTGCCTTGTACCACACAGCTCAGAACTTCAGCTCACTCCTAATTTGCAGAACAGTTAAAAGTACTTTAAAGCTATCAATAGCTGGAATTATTGTAGTGGCTCTTTGGTTTGCTTCTGTACTCTGTTCATATTGCAACATTCGTGCCAAGACTAATTTTTCTATTGTGCTGTTGCTTCTTGAAATCTCTCATAGAGTGCTAAAAGACATATTTTGAAATCGTTGCCACTATTATTTTACAGGTGCATAGCATTTAGAGCTCAGGAGCAAGACTTGGACTTGATAATATAGTCAAAGACTGTGACTGTATTTCAAGTTGAGATCATGCTTTTAAAGTAATAAATGTTTTTCTAGTTTCTCCTGCTTATGATAGTACAGTCTATCATCTAAGGACATGGAGAAAAAAATGGTATTTTGTATCTATTCTCACTCCTGTATCATTCATGTACACATGAGTTATGACACGGAGACATTCATTTCAATATATTGAAACTTATTTTTGTCCTCACAGGATTATTTTAAGCAAGAAATATTTGGAGAAAATATTTAATTTGCCAGCACAGTTGATGCATTCAGCAAGGCAATTCAATTGCATTAAGATGTCTCCAAGAGAACAACGTGCTTGGCTAACACATAATACACGATGAAAGCTGCTGCTAGGAATTCTTGTCAAGCATTGAAAGATGCTATGTCAAAATAAAATGAAAAATTCAATAAAAAAATTCCTGTTCATATATGATTTTATTTACATTTCTTTCTTTTACAGTACATTGTAATCCACAAGAATCTTCCTCTCTCCTTTGCTCCATGTAAGTTGGGCTTTTAAATATGTAATAAATGTCAGTAAATTAGAGGTAAGTTGTATAATTTCATGTGTCGGGAGAGGGCAGAGCAAATTCCAAAGCTCTGTATTATGCAGCTTGCAGCAAGCTCTTACCATAAGGTTGTCTGCTGACAGCTGGACACTACCATGGAATCCCACTCCCTTGCCACTGATCACCTGATACAGTATTTGGGGGGGTTGAGGAGCACATCAGCTTGATGTTCCTTAGAAATGGAATTCAGGGTCCACAATCCATTTTGCTGATTTACTCAGATTTCAGGAAAATTCTTTGTGTGGCATTAAATCTTCCTGGATGGTTAAAGTTGTGGAGGAGGAGGAAGGCAGGAAGGAGGAGAAGGAAGTCTTGGATATTGGGAATAGTATGAATACTCAAGACTTCCCTGAAAGCCCCCTGACCTGCAGAGGTTTTTGAGACAGATTCCCCAAATCCTGCTTTTCCTGGACAGCCACTAGTTTAACTGTGAATCTCCATGTTCTTCCTTGTGGGCGGGCTGGATCTCCAGTGGCATCAACAGCTCCCACCTGTGCCCAGCACCACTGGGCCATGAAGAGTTAATAGGATGTGCCTTAGTGCATTTATTTCTGCTCTACAATACAAAATTCTGCTCAAGAAAACTCAAATCCTTGTTTAGCTACAACTATTTGACATTCAAAGCAAACCTTGATTTTTGATGTGGATGGAAGGATAGAATTTGATCCAGATTGTTTAAATTGGCCCAAAAGAGAAGGTACTTACTTGATTCCATGTTTTGGTCCAATTATTTTTCTTCCACAAGGCTTATGGGGAATATAGAAGAATGAAAATAGACGCCAATGTATATTAGACAGATCCTTGGAGTTTTATTTGCTTTAGTTCAGGATTTGCAGAGGCTAACTTGTGTTGTTGATAATCCCTTAATATGGTTGCCTTTGCTGGTCTTAAATTGATGACTCAATAGTGATAACACTCTGAGGCTGTGAAAGATCAATACATGTGGGTTTTTCAGTGCCCTTCATTACTTTTTGTGATTTATTTCTCTCTTGGCTAGCATATGACTAAGCCTCTTGGATTGAGTTTCTTGCATGTCTACCTTGGCAGCCAAATAATTGAAAACTTTGCTAAAGGAAGAGAAATAAAACTTGAAAATATGTTATCTACAAGAGTTTTGGTTTGTAGCTCTTCTGAGCTGCAGTAAACCTCTTTGAACAAATAATTTTACATCATTTAAAATATTATGGAAATTAAAATTTTCAACCTGCCTGAAGAAAACTTTGCTCAGAGGCATTCCTAGGTCTCTTTCTGACATGTTAGCAAGAATGACATGACAAAAACTGGTAGCTGACTGGTAATGGCGATCAATTAATCACAGATACATAGAGCAAGATGTTTCAGGGTAGAATAAGGTGCTTGTGGTCTACTAACAGTGTCTGAAACTAAATATACCTGTGGGGAGATGGGGCCCCATCCCTTCTGGGAAAATAAATCATACCACTACACTTAGTAGAACTGAATGTTCTAGAGTGGAACTGGTCAGAGTAGTATAAACGTTAGTGAAAATTATAACATTTATATTTGTTATGACTCCATGCTGTAGTGATCAGTGTGTCTCTGATCACATTCAGAGACAGCTCTCATCTTATTGGGCTCAATGCAGACCAATGCCAGCCCACTCTCCAAAAAACATTTTTAGTTTAGTTAAAGAAGCTCTTTACATCGTTTGCTGCTTTAAATAGTTTAAAGTAACAGCACGTTTCTTTTGACAAAGGTGATGACAGCAGACATGTACCTGTAGAGAAAAGATACAGCTTTTTTTCTGCTGAAATGTTGAGAGAGAAAGAGAAAGCTGGCATTCATACAACTCCCTCTAAAAGATGTGTGGGTCTTGTACAGACTTCAGTGGGAACAGAATGAGGGTAATGATGAGCTACCTGGTAGATGAGGAGGGATTTAGACATTGTCAGCTTCCCAAGGTTAAAGGCACTGGAGCCCCAATTGCAAAGGCAGAGAAAAACTCAACTCCTCATCCAAACTGGCAGCTGCTGAATTTCTCTTCCCTTGTCCCAGTAAATGATCCTGCTGTGATGTCAGTTAAATTTCTCTCCAGTTTTAACAACTTGTTTAAATAAAAAAATTGCTATAAAGAGCTGTTGACACCTCAGGGACATCTCTGGAAAACTTTGTATTTTGAAACAATTTTGCAGATGCTGTATTAGAAAGGCTTTGGCCTTCCCCACATGATTTCTGCATTTTATTTACAAGAGATGCTTGCAAAGGAAGATGATCATGTTTCAGAATGTAATTTTTTTACTCCTGCTTATTTCTTATTCTCACTTTCTACAGCCATTATGTGAATGACTGCTGTGTTGCCAACTGCAGCCCTCTCTAATGTGTTTATAACACCTTTACTAAATACATTTTTGAATAGGCATTCCTGTTAGATGGAGGACTATGATTTTTATTTATCATGGTAAGTATACTTGTATAATACTAGTATGGCTACAGTTGTATTAGTATGAAGGATGCCTCTGTCTATAGACTGTCATTTCATAACAATGAAATATACTGATATAATAACAGCTATAGCACCACCAAACTGCTGTCTTTGAACAATATTGGTTTGGCTGATGAGACAGCACTGCAAAGAAGCCCAAATTGCTAGGATGATGGAGATTGCACAGACTTTTTCTTCCCGTGGTTGAATGAAATTTTTTCAGGTAATTTTGATTTTCTTTTCCGTGACTATAAGAATATAGCTATTTTTCAATAAGGAGACCATTTTCCATGTGGTATAAGCACAGGGGAAGAAGCAGTAGGGCAGTGCTCACCCAAACCAGTGCAGCACCAGGGGGAATGATTCATCTCCTCCCCAGCATCCAGTCTTGCCCTACCCTGGGCTCTGTCTCCTGCCTGTTTAAGCCATTGTGGCTGAGCAGCAAAGAGGATCAGGGTACTCACTGGGCTGGGCAACAACTGCCTTCTGCCTCCAGCATTAATCTGCAGCCACCTTGGTTTTTTAATGCAGTGTAGAATGAGCTGGGGAGGGGAGGACTGCTCCCGACAGCACCCATGGCTCAAACTGCACCTCTAGCCATGGCCCAGGGCATCAGCTGGCAGGTCATCAGTGAAGGATGATTCTGACAATGAAATTTCTGAAATTTCAGACAATGTAACATATTTTCTTCTGTAGTCCAGTCTGTCTTTACAGAGCTGGATATCTGGTCGTAGACGTACATAACTCCCAATTGTCACTAGTACAGGAAGAAAAGAAAATGTATGATCAGAGTTTGTCTTTCAGGAAAGTTAAACAATCATAGACAAACAAGAGAAAATATGAAAGCTTCCCATAAAATTGGCTTGCATGACTTTCTAGTGGCTTGGGTGGTCAGCACACATATGAGTAATTTGCATAGGCTTCAGCACAGCAGAATGAACCATGTGAGGCATGATGTGCTTGGAACTGTTGGAGCTTTAACAGTAATGTATTTTACCAGCACTTAGAACAATGAGTTCTACACACGCCCCTACTACATACACCAGGAACAAATGAAATAATGAATGAAAATTTTATAAGGTTGTTTCTTTAGTTTCTTTTTTTAAGGAGGATTATGCCATACCTCAAATTCTGATCTGCACTCTGTTTTTTTTTTCAGCTGAGAGTGAGAAAACAAGATTGATTTTGTGAGGATGTTTGAGTTGATTGCTCAGTCTTACAGCAGGGTTTTCCCAGGAGCTATCAATCCTCAAAACTCTGTGAAAAGCAGAAAGGACAGTTTTGGTGTAGGGCCCTTTCTACTGCTAAATAAATAATTGTATAAAAAACCACCTCTAAGTTCAACCCATCTTGTACGTGTGTTCTTTACCAGAATTTTGTGAATGGAAAATTGTTCACTGAAAAGGACTGTCCTAACCCTTGGGACTGTAACCAAATGCAAATAAAGGGGATATAGTAGTTTGCAAACATTTCTCTTGAAATAAAAATAATTTGGACACTCCTCTATGATGTTGCTTATGTCACTGTTGGTTAGTCATAGTTCTGTAATAAATGCCTTGAAAATTCTACATACGTTTATTAGTGCCAGTGAAAATATTCTCTGGTCTTCCATTTCTCTTTGGCCTATTAGGTACAAAAGACCTATTCTCCTAATTTAAATAAATAAACAGCAGTTTGCTCTTTGCAAAACCATTCATTAAAAGAAAAAAATTACTGATGTACTGGTGTTTACAGTTAGAGGATCTTGTAGTAAATTAGATGTTTGTCTAGTGCAGTTGGGGGGAAACCTTGTTTACCATCTTATTTTTTAATATGCATATTTATTTAAAAGTAATTCATACTGCTGTATCTTAATTCCTGAATTCAATAAGATCTTCATGCCATAAACATATTAAGAAGAATTAATCCATGCAAGACTTTGAATGATATAAGCATGTGAAAGGATGTTCTTTTTTTAACAAGAAGACAGTTTTTTAGTTTTCTTAAATTGATTATTCATTCATCTAGAAGGATTATAATATTATTGAGAGAACAAAATGCAGATTTTTCTTGCACTGGGTGGATAAATATTTTAAAACCTTTTTTTCTGCAGACAGTAAGGTTTCTAGGCATATGTATGATAACAAATAGAAGTCACAACAGAAAAATAAAACTGATCGAGTTGGTATATGTATCTTTGTATTGAATTCTTTTACCTCTTACTCTTTTATCTGATACTATACTCCCTCTTTTTCTTCTTCTAATATTAGTAAAACTGAGTTCACAGACTATGGGAGCTATGGAGGTCCCAGCCTCCAGTCATGATGTGGTTGCAGTGTTGTTGGAAGTGCTATTTAAAGGTACACTGATTCCAGCCTTATTGCCAGAAATCTGTGGTGCAACCTCTCTTCCACACATTAGCATCAAGTAGAGAAAGCTTTCTTTATGGCCAGACTTAGGAAAAGCATACAGTCAATTACTTACTTGACCATTCAAAGTGAATGAAATGCCTTTTGCAGAACTTTAAATCTTGCTGTAAAATAGACACCTCCCCATCTACTTCCATGGCCATCTTAACCTTCTGTATTTAGAGGATAGCCTTTGGACCTGACTTGCTTCTCACTCTTTCTTGTGCCTTGTCCCTGGCTTCAAAATCCTTCTTAACCCAGGCTTAGCATCCAGGACAAGAAGCAACTTTAATGCCACCAGTTGCAAGGTTGCTCTCCTGCTAGTCACACAGTCTTCTATGCCTCCCAAATACAGACCCTGCAGCCCTCTCACCAAAACAATTACTAAGCCATGGCAAAGTTTTCCCTGGAGAGCAGGCTTAGCAGAAGCACAAGATCAGCTTGGTACTCCCTCATGCTGCAGGTTTCTGAGTTATGAATCCACCAGCTACCATGTGGGCACAGATTGGGACCTTGGACCTGCCACAGAGTGTGCTGCAGGAGACTTTTGTAAGGGCAGTGATGACTGCCAACCACCTCATTGTCTCACAGCACATCTGTTCCCATGAAAAAGAATAAGTTAAATTTATTTATCTTCACAGCCCTTCAATGTTTACATTGAGAAATGGGGTTTAATGTCATTGAGGAGCAGGGCTGCATCACAGAAAATCCTGCTACCTGCCTCTCAGTGGAAATAATCCATGAGATCCCATACACTGTCAAGCTGCTGGAGAAAGGAGAGAAGAGCATATAATGACATGAGTAAGTGTGCTAAACCACTGTGCTGCCAGCAGTCGCTGTGTCTGGGCTCCCAAGTGAGCTCTCGAGTATACACCTTGGCCGCCTCCTAACTCCATGCTGGCATGAGACTGGAGCACGCACCAGTCCCAAGTGCCCTGGTTTCCTCAGAAATTAAAGCCCTGCGACATACAGGAGCCTTTATAAACACCCAGCTTGGCCTCAGTCTGGACAATTGGAGACAACCTGCTCCTGCTATGATGCACAGCTGGAGATTAGCTTGGGTCTTTTTTTTTTCTCTTAAAAAGAAAGAGGTTGAGAAAAGCTCAATTCCCATCTGACACAAATCATTATGTCTTCACTGTGCCTGATGGGGCTTAACTGATTTAGTTTAAGTAAGGATCTGGAATACTGTTTAGTTGCTGTATAAACAATCTGCAGGATCCCTGTATCAAGATAGATGTTGCCTCTCTGTATCTGGTGGCCATGTACCACATAAACAAGCAGTAGACCTTAACCAACAGATATAAAAAAATCATTGCACAGATGGATATTGATACAGGCAATAAATACCATGGCCTTTGACTGGGATTTCAAAACCAGTTTATTTTACTGCCCTAATATGCCTTAATGGGACTCTAAATGACACAGAAATAAAATTGCTCTTTAAAAAGTAAATAGCATCAGCTTTAAATTCAAGAGTTTGCATTCATATAACATAATGGGGAAAATCACCAGGTTTATGACACTATTTCAGCAGTGAAATGTATCCCCACTTTCTCTTCAGTGATGTAATCTTCATGTGTCTTCTGTATCAGGAAGAGCTTAGTGCATTCCAATAGAACCCAAGCATTTTCATCTAGGAAAAGTAATGGTGTTGTAGGTGGCATCTTTTGCTTCAGTTTATGAATCTCTAGAACAGCTAAAAGAAATGTTTAATGATTCTGCAATTATTTTTAAATAGTGTGTGTTGCCATCTTAAGAGCACTATTGAATACCAACACCATTATCCGGTAAAATTGCTCCCAGTTCACTCTAAACTGGTGTGTCAAAATTTGACACACTTTTCAAGTATTTGACAATACTTTGCAAGTTGTTGCCATATGTTCATAACTGATTTTAGTAAAATCACTGCAAGGTACTTTTTGGCTACAGGGTCCCATGACCTTTCACAGATGTGAAAATTTTAGCAGCTTTCAGAAATTAAGATGATATTTTTACTTCATTCTTTTTCTTTCACTTTGAACTCCAGAGCACTGAGGAGATTTTGTAAGAAATGATTAAATGTTGAGTTCAGAATCCTTATTTTCTGAGCCACTTTTCATGTTCATATAATGGTTCCTTTAAGCAATTCACTGTGTTCATATCACAGTTTTAAATATGCCTGATTCTGCCCACTTTAAGCCTAATTTTGAGACCTAGTTTCATATTAGAGAAAATGTGAAATTGCCAGTATAAAAGAGGAGAACCATAGCTAAAATCTACTAGCTACAAAATAATGCAAAGCAGGAAGGCATAAATTAGCTATAAATATTGGAAGATTTAACTAAGTTTCTTTAATGTGAACTAATGGGGGAAAGATACTGCAACTCACTTTCAAAGAAATCAACACTGATTGCCAATTAAGGAACAGTAAGCAAAGGGTCCCTCTGATCTATGCATCCCTCAGCCCAGGCAAGAAAAATTATGTTAACCAACTTACATGTGTAGAATGGAGCATGATGTGGACATTTGTATCTGTATAATCACTCATTTGTAATGCTCTGTGAAATTACAAAAGCTGTGGTTGGTGCTCAAAAATTGTTGGGAATGCTGTGTATAGCCCCTGTTGTGCAGTTTACATGAAGACCTGTGCATAGGGGAAGAGCAACAACATACAGGAACAAAAATAAAAAGCTCAAAGAGACTGATCTGTTTATTTCTTGCATTTATTCTAATCTTCAGTCTGTGCCTCTGAAACTGCTGCTATTTTAATTTTGATCATGTTTCAAAAATTCTGCTTTTTTTTTTTTTTTTTGGTTTAGTTGTTTCTCCCACTACCTGGATGGAATTTGAATATAAAATTTAAAATACCAAGAAAAAAGCAGCCGTTTAAATTTCCCAGAATTTTCTTTGAAAAGCTGCTGTTGTGGAAATATAGGTTTCTTGTTTTTTGGGGGTTTTTTTGTGCATAGTGGACTTATTGGGTGCCATTTCACCATGGCAATAAGACAGTGTTTCCTACTTGTGATTTAAATCTTCCATACCTGTTGTGAAAATGATCATTTACATGAAATCAGAAAAAAAAAAGCTGAGGAGGAAAGCAATGAAACCTCTGCACCTGATTTGCAATACAGTTAAGTTTTGTGGAAATGAGCTGGAGGCGAGGTCTTGGCCACCAAATTCCTAGTGAATACAGGAGGGGAGCTGGCTGTTTCTCCACTATGATTGAAAACTGTCTTTTGATACTTCTGATAATGGTGAAGAGCAAGGACAAGAACAGGGTGAGGGTTTGAGGCAACATTTGGTAGGAATAAAATGTTCAGATGGAAACATCCCAAATGACAGTATTTGTAACTGGCAATAAGCAGTGAGGAAAGTGACACCATTCTTCAATCTGTATAAATACACCTTTAGAGAATTTTACCTTTTTCACATACAGTTATGAACTCTTCAATCTTTTTCAGCAACACCAAATACAGAGCAGACTGTACTGATTGCTAATAAATCCGTCCTTTTCCTGCCTTTCCTGCTCAGGTGAATCATGTTCATTTAGCTCTTTCTTTTCTCGGTGACTCAGTATGTAACAATCAGTGATACACTTCTACAAAGAAGCTTATCCTCCGTGATTTGCAAGTTCAAAACACAAAAGTTTCCAAGCTCTGCTTTTCAGGACAGCCCTATGCTTAATTCCCCTGATAATTTTCACCTCCCCCAGTTTTTTCTGTACCCTCCAGAGGAAAATAATTGTGTTCTGGGCATCACCTGAATTTGCTTTGGAGCCCAGATCTGGCAGGAGGAGAGGACCTGTTTTGAGACACAGTGGTTGCCACACTGCCTCAGTCTTACATAGGTTCACCTGGGCAGCCCGTTCTGGCAGGGTACAAAGACTTTCAGGCCTTTGAGGCACAGGCTGAAGAAATTGCAAAATTACATTTCAGAAATCCCGAGACAACATATATAGTGAATAAACAATTCTTTTCTAGTTCATTAACAAATCCTTTCTCATGATAAGAGTTTTACCCAAGGACCTAAAAGTAGGGCAAAATGAGCAGCATACTGAAGAACTTGAGAGTGCAATAGAAATCTAGATATCATACCATTTTTATAATAGTAATTAATAGTTGAATGTCACAATATCATGCTATTGCTCCTATGCAGCAGTTTCTGTAGTGTAAATACTAGTTAGTATCTCAACTTTTTCACTGAAGGAAGAGGGACAATTGGTGCCATAGAAAACAGTCACAGTCAGGATGTTTAAATGCTTTGAAAGACATAAAGGAACGGATCTGGTATATGCATATCAGACCTGTGATAGCTGCAGCCGACCTGGAAGTGCTGTCTGTTAGTTTTCTGCTTAGGAATGGGGAATAAGAACTAATATGAGAACAAAGAGGTGGTATTATAAATGAGCCAAATCACTAAATGAAAAGAAAGCTCACAAAGTGAGTGAAGCAAAACCAGTTTCCCAAGAAAGTGAATAACTTGCTTGTGAATGCTGCTCTAGCAGGAGCCTCTTGCCTTCCCACCGAGGAGCCAAGTGACAGCACCTAGAAATTGGCCTGGGAGTCACTTGGTGAAGTGATAAATCAGCAACATTAGGGAGAGTCAGCAGGGAGGACAACCCATTTTACTCTGGCGCTCTTTCTCAAATGGTAAAGAAATATAAAAGTGTTTTAAGCGCCCCGTGCAGCGCTGAGTCAGAAGTTTCATTGAGCACTAAAACAACTGACTTCTTCGGTAGCAAAGCAGCGCTCACCATTTGAGTGGAAAGGTGGGAGGAGCGGTAGACAAGCTGTCCTGTTTGCCAAAGGAGGGGCTCCAATTTTTATGGGAGTGGAATTGAACATTAAGCAACTTTGCGACATCCAACTTTGGATGCCATAAATATTGAAATAAGTAACAGTGAGATGGAGACACATAATGCCTTGGGTCAGAAACCAGTGGAAACTTAAAGACTAGACATAACGTGGGCCAATGCTGAGCCTGAATAATACTTTATCTTAGGCCGAGTGAGGACACATTAGGATTGGTTCAGGAGGAAGATTTAAATGGAGCAAGGAGCAAAGGGAGCTGAATAGTGGCACATTAATATTTTAATGTATACACTCCAGTGTGTCTACGTAAGATTTCAGTTTGGTATTGGCCAGGCTTTTAAAAGGCTATAAATTTCTTAATTGGCACTTTCATTAAGTTTCATTTTCTCATAAAGGAGTGCATTTAGATCTGGACTTCCCAGTACAAATCACTTCCCTGCAGCCCAGCAGCAGTGCTAGGGGCAGTCTCAGAGTACGTCGGAGGCACATTTTAAAAGTATCACCTGAGACAAGGATTTTCAGACAAAACAGCCCCTTCTCCCTCCTCTCCCCTGTGTCTGTGGAAAATGCATTAAAGCCTCTTGTCTTGAGATGTGCAGCTGTGTCTGCCGACTCCTGAAAGTGATTGAATGTGACTAGATTTTCTGAGCCCTATGGGGCTGCAAATCGCTAAGGGTAATTTGACTCTGTGTAGTCACATTTCTTATTGAAGGCATATTCATGTCCAAGGGCTACAGTTCCCATCTGTCTCATAGCAGGCAACATCAACACCCTTTTTAGTCAGACCCAGAGCTGTTTTCTGTGTAGTAACAGTGACCTGACTTTATTTCCAGGGCAGAGGGAGGACCTGGGTGCAGCCAGCGTCAGCCCAGTGTTTCAGGTCTCTTTTGGTGTGAAGGGGTCCTGCACCATGATTTTTCTTACATCTCAACTTAGCTCTCTTCAGTCCCATATATAAGCAGACAGTGGGCAAGTGGTGAGTGTGGATCTGAATTTGAACTCTCACAGTACACGCAGAGTCAGACAGCTGAACCTCTATGTCATGCTGGTGCTACAGGATCAGGGAAGAACTGAAATACTTTTGAAAAAAAGCACAAGACCTGAAGAAGACCCTTCTTGTGGGTTCCTTCAAGGGCTGGTGGAAGCAACACAGCTCTGCCTCCCATGCAATGCTGCAATGGATTTTTGGTGTTGCAGAGAAGGAACCTCCCCAGTTTGGACCCCAGTGGCATTGTGAAGACCTCTTTCAATCATTGCTACCAGCTAAGTCTCCAACTGGCCCAAATTTTGCCTTTCAATGGAAAGATCTCTATAAGTTAAGTTTTGTTTAAAGATGTATGCTTTAACACAACACATATGCTTTCAATTTTTATAAAAATGTATTGGCATATTTATTCTACTTTACTTGCTTCATGGCTCTTTTCAAGTCAAAGCTTTCTTTTTCCAGAAGAAGGAAAGCTGCTCATATCATCATCTGCTTTATACTAGAGCTGTTTACTTCTTTTTTTAAATATCTTTTTTCACTGACTCTTTGTGGGTGTGTGCAAATTTCATTTTCTAACGCAGTAGTCCTAATGTGCCCTCATCTCCCTGCTTTGACATTCAGCTGCTCTGCTTCTCTGAGCTTTTTGCTGCTTCCATATTTATCACTTTTAAATATACTGTCCTTCCATTCCCTTTCCTTTGATTGTCTTTTCGGAGCACTTGATCAACCCAGTTTTCATTACCGATATTTATGAATTGTTATCTTCTGGAAGAAGGAAGAGAGAAATGGCATCAAACCTCTGAAATCCATGTGTTTGCCCCACACATTCTGCTGATCTATCAAAATCTGCATTAATCCTCACAAAAGAGCCTGAGGCTATAGCCGGGCATCTTTTGCGTCTCTTCTCAGCTTCCTCCATATCATACCCTGTGTCTCACTTTTATATGCCCTTTGCTCTGGCCTGTCCTGCCCTTTGGGATAGGAAGGGAATTGATATCGCAAAAGACGTATAGAGAACAAGGATTAATAAATCAGTATAAACCAGTTTATTTTATTTTTTCAGACTGCTTGTACATGAAATTAATTGTACTACCAAGTGGAAATACAGGAATGGTGTATCACCCTTACCACCCTAACAGATTTTTTTTTTTTTTTTTTTTACAAAACAAAAAGCAAAAGGGAAAAAACAAGAAATGAGGACATCGCAGAGGACACATTTACTTCAGTAGTTGAAAGCTGTCTCATATGTGATAAGGTATGACATGATATCTTAAAGCTTTTGTTTGAGAAAATTCGGCACAGTTCTGCATGTATTTTTAGGTTAGTTACAATATGCACTCCTATGAAAGTCTGAATGTGCATCTGTTAAAGTCACTATGTACTAAAATCTTGCTAAAAATTCAGCACCCTCACAAAAACACGAGGTCTGGGAAGCAAGCCCAGGGAAATGATACGGAGTTGTTCTTTTCAGTGATCTTGGCACAGGTCAGCTGGTCAAATAGTTTCCTGATTAAGATAAGCAGATGAAGAGGCTTCCTACTTTTGCAGATATTTCATCTCTTTTGAGAGGGTTGAAACAAACTAGGGTTAAAATATATTTGGAAATTTTTACCTCAGATCTTTAATCGTTCCTCATTGTCACAGGCACAAAGACAGAAAATCTCAACAATTTTATAAAGGTCACTGTGAACATAACTTTGCTGTCAACAGGTAAACATTCTGAATTGAACAGGGAGAGAAACTAGCCTTTTAAATTACACTATGGCACAATTAATTCATAAGTGAATAAGATTGTACTGTGTTGCAATTCCTCCCTGGCAGTTTTCTTAGTTTCTTCTGGCCAATGACGTTGCTTCTCCTGCAAAAATCAAGCAAGGCTTCAGTGGTAAATAGTCCTACCAAAGTCAGCTGGGACAATTCAGTGCAATCACACAGGGCGTGTTAGCAGGTGTTAATAAAATTGAAGTCCATGGCATTTGTCACTTGTTCCACATGCCAGGGTGGTTAGAGACATTACTGGAATGTTGCACTGGCCATTGGCATATTCTGGCCTTGTTTTTAAAAACAGGAGACGACTCAGTGAGGACAATGTCCAAGAAGTAAGATCTGATCAACAACATAGGATTACTGAAATGTTGGTGTCCTCTATACTACATAGTGAATCATGGAGCAGAGATGGTTCAACATCACACCAACAACAGCTACTGCATCCACAAGCTGTGACATGCAGGACAAAAACCTAAAAACCAGCAGCCTGGGTCTTGCAGCTGCAAGGCTCAGCATTGCAGCAGTGCAAACCTTACACCTCGTGTCACTCATCCTGGTAGCTCAGCAGCGAGTGCCCTGCCGAGGTTGTCCAGGTGGCTGCTCAGCATTCCTGCACTGCCAGCACTGCTGGGGCAGGTATCACACCTGGACTGACACACACAGGGAGCCGGGGCCCACAGCTCTGGGGGTGCAATAGCAAAAAAGCCAGCATATATTTCAAAGTGGCTGTCTCTACACACCCATGGAGTTGAGTTGTGACTAAGAAACACTGAGATGATAGAAAGCTCATTCTGTGCAGAAGTACCTTGGTTTTCACAGAGTTAAATCACTGGGTCCAAGATAATACCTAATCCTAATACTAAAGTATAAAAGCAGGCTCTGTAGCATAACCATATGACCACTAGCTTTTAAAGTGCACAGGGGGAGAGAAACCACCTTATATACAAACTTAGGTGTCCATTACTTTCCCCTTCAGGAAAAAGTTCATGTTTCCATCTTCCAAAAGAGACCTTCAGTCATGGGAGCTGGGCTATGAACTAGCCGAGATAGAAATTACCTCCTGCCACTCCTTTTGAGAAGGTGAATGAAAGAGTATGAAATCTGTCTGACCCTGTCAAGTGAGCAAAAGCAAGGGCATGTTTCTGAGTGGCTGGCCCACCAGGCTCATATCAGAGTTGACCTATGTCCCTGCTCTCATGTCTCTGTGTACAACAGACTATTGCTGTGCTATGTGAACTGTGCTAGGGCAGTCTTGAGAGCAGGGGTTCAATAACATCCTGTCACTGCAGTTAGCTCTGTGACTCACCATTTCTTGTGAGCGCACAAGGAACCGGCCAAAATGTTGTACCCACAAGACTCTTCAAAGAAGTGTGGGATGAAAGAGACAGCAGCCCTGCCTTCTGTTCCTAATGCATGGGGCTGCGTTTTTGCACCTCTGAGGGAGATGCTTTGGAAGGGAATGAAGTGACACTGCAGATTCCAACACACAGCCAGTTTAGCCATATCCCTATGGCACCTGGTCCTTTGCAAGCCCCCTTGAGCAGCCTGATTTTGGCTGTATGGTATGCAGAGGGATTAGAGGCTTTTCCAGAGCCATTGATTTTCCTGTGCTGATGTATTCAGGTACCCAGGCCCTGTGCTATCTCTGAATCTTGCCATTCAAAAAATGAATGAAATAAAGACTGGTTAGAATTAATTAAAAATGCAGTGCATTTAGAAATAAACCAAATCTTAGAAGAATTAAAACCTTAGCATATTCAAAACTGACTCAGACTGTGATACCTCATTTAGAAATGTCTGTTAGTAAAACCCTATTCAGATCTCACTCCCCATGAAGTCTTTAGCAAATTAGAGCACTATCCTGTGGAGAGTTGTGCATTGATTTTCATCTTCCTCCTATTTTCCTCTCCTGTGCTGTCTACCTTGCATCATTAAGAACTCTGTCCCCTGAGCTCAGGAAATACAGGAGAGCTTCTAAAACGGGAATATTCTAGATGCTGGGCTGGAGTCAAGGAACAGAGACAATCTTCACTTATTGAACACTTTTTTCCAACAGTAGAAAAGCAATGCATGAATCATACAAAGGCTGGCAAAAATAAATACACTCAATCCAATAATGATGAGCTCACTCCCTGCCACTCCGACATAGGATCTTTTCAGCAGCTGCCTTCCTGTGAGCCTGAATCTGGCCATCTGCAGAGATGCAATGTTGTTTGTAAGGCACTGTGACCTCCTTCATGGGAGGTGTTGTGCAGTCAGACACTGATGGGGAATGCAGAGTCCCCTCAGCACCTGATATGGAGAGGGGGGTACGTGCTGCCCCAGCCTTGTCATCAATCCCCCAAGACTGCATGTCCCAACCTCACCCAAATGTGATTGTGGGTAATGCTGGCCCAGTTCTGTATGAAAGGTAGTCCTGGGGATTTGATGGACACTCTGACACCATTTCACTTAGGAAATCAATGCCTGCTTTCAATTGAAACTTGAAATGTGGATGGAAAATGTTCAGCCTGGTAATATATTGATGTTCCTTGTGAGGCATGACACAGTTGTTTTATTTGTTGTATATGTTGTTTAATAACATGATATCTATTTGGACTTAAACTATATAAAGCCCTTAGCTCCCCTATCATGCAATAGTGATTACTGTAATCCAGCAGCATTACAATAATCACTCAAAAGTGACTCAGTCACAAACAAAAAGAAAACTCTTCCTAAGTCTTTATTGTTCTGGGAATTAATATAATTTTAATCCCGTTTTGGACTAACATGACTGGTTACAATTTTTCTTATTAAATACTGTTAGTTTTAAACTGCAGACTAGGAATGTCAGAGTCTATACACCAAATGGGAATGACACATATACTGAGAGCATTTCAGCATACAAAAAATATGTTAGCTTTTATTTTCAAAGTAACATTTCCGATTTCATCTGTGTGCTTCTTCACAGAAGAAAAAGAACTGTAAAGAAAAAAAAATCTAGATCAAAATATTTTATTTACCTGAAACATTTAATTTTGGCTCATGTGTTGAATTAAGAGTCAATCCATCCAACTGTTCTGATGATGTTGCTATTTTGCTAGAGTTGAAAAAATAGCTGTTTGGGATATTTGAAACCTGAGGCTATTGATTCCCTGATTGCTAGAAATGTAAGCCAAATTATTCCACAAGGATTGCATTGAAAGCCTTAATTATCCAAATTTTCACTGTGACAAAATACATTATCCTCAGCTGACATATGGAAAATTGAAGACAGAAAAGTAATCTTAAGAGAGGGTTGCTCAGGACAAATGAGTTAGTATTTCAGCACAGATCAGGAAACAATGCCATTCCTGTTTTTGCTCTCATGGTTTTATTCTTCAAGACTGTGACATATCTCACACTGTTATACTGTCCCCCTCTTGAGGCCAAAAAGGATGGACTAAATCAATAAAGTAGAGAGAAACCACAATAACAGGTAGAACAATGTTTCATTAGTTTAATCTGTGCAGAGAGACGGGAGTAAATGCGTTGGCAGAGAGCATCATCTCCATGCAAGAGAAACCTGATAGCAAAATTCTGGGAGACATAAAGAAATGTTCTGTTAAAGGAAAAGATTCGAAGTCACAAACATTACTTCAAGCAGAATAAGGAAAAGGTTCAGGTTTTGTTTTTCTTTCAGTAAAGACTGTTGAAAGCAGGAACAAAATCTGTTTTAAGAAGGGAAATTGATTAACCTTACTCCTGGCATGAAGCTTAAACTATCAAATAGAGACCAGAAGTAAGAGTCAGATGAACTTAGGAAAGCACTAAGGTGGTACAATTCGGTACCATTTCAATAAATATATTGGTTGAAATTTTCGCTAAGAATCAGAGAGAAAAAAGGGAGCAGGTCTAAATTTTGATCTCACTGCATGAGTAGTTTTGTGCTTTCTGGATACTAATAAGGCACACAATGCAGTTAATTTGATTTGCATGCTTTTTTAATGATGCTGGTCTTGTACTTCTAAAAATAAAACCTAGATGCAATATGTTTAGTATGTAAACTCGCATTAAAAAATGCACATGGTTGAAGTAAATTAAATCTAAAAAGTAAATTGACTGTTGTTTGGGTGAACAAAAGTTTCCTTTTTTTCTGACGAATTAATATTTTAAAACCTATGCAAGAAAATTAAAAAATCTAGGCAATTCTTTTTTGGCAGAGTTTCTGTAAAGTAGATTTTACGCTGAATGTGTTGGTGAAAGCCCAACTACATTTTCTACTTGAAATTTTTTCAGTATGAGATCCTCCTTTACAGATATCTCAGAGTAATTTTGTCTCAGGTGGCCACCTAGCTGCTTCCTGGAGCCAACACTGAGAAATAGTCACCTCTGCAGAATGGCTCATCCAAGTCAAAGAAATCCGTATCTGAACTGTAGGAAAGGAGTTGGTCTCTGAAGTGTCCCTCCGCCTTCATCATGTTAGGTAGAATTTGAAAGTTCAGATTTAAGATTTGGATGTCAGGAGTATTTCTCTTGAAGAATGAACACTTAATGTTAGTATTTGTATTTCCTTATATAATCTTCATTTAAGGAAGTGAATCCTGGATTTGTGAGTAAAAGCTTTTATTTAGTTCATTTTTCCATCTCTCTTTGGGAGACCAAATTTGGCAATTTTCATTCTACAATTCAAACAGCATTGGGAAAAGTTTTAGGTTTACAAAGCACAAAGTTATATATTAGATAACAATATGCTCCAGTCACAGAAATACAGAAACACGGAATGGGTCAGGTTGGAAGGGACCACAGTGGATCATCCTGTCCAACATCCCTGCTCAAGCAGGGTCATCATAGAGAACATTGCACTAATCAAACCCAAAGGCAAGTAAGTGGAAGTTAAAAAAATCTCTATCTTTATTTGATCCCTAAGTTAGCATTCTTTTGCAAGAAAAGAGCTGGCCAAAATCAAATGAAAATAAAAATTCACAAGAGAAACTACATATCTAGCCTAAATTTGCATATTAGCAAGGTTTGTCATAAGGTAATATGAGTAAGAACATGTATCTACACTAATGAATTTTTGATCTCTTTCTTTAAATGTTGTTACTGTATTTTAGCACTGGTCTAGGTAAAGCCCAGATCTAATTTGCTCAGAAGCCCAGTGTATTTTTAAAAGTTCTCAGTATTTATATTGCAATACAGATGCAGAGTGCAATTTTATATTGCACTATTTTAAAAGGTCCAAAGTATTTTTATGGGAATAACTCTGTGTTACAAAATTTTCAAAATGCTTTATAATGGTTTTTAAACATGAAACGAAGGAAGAATAAGTCAAGCCGAATTATCTGTTCTGATTTTGATAACGTCTGTTGTTTTATCACTGTTTTTTATTTTATTTTTTCCTGCGTCACAGATAGGAGATCCTTAATCACAGGCCCGTTCTCCTAATACATCTCTCCTGTATCTGGACAATTTCAGTCCTAATGATCCATGCCTTCATAATGCTAAAGGAAGGAAAACATCTTAGGTAAAGTGTAACTGTGTATGAAAAAAATGTTTTGTTCTTCCAAAATATACTGAATTGCATAATTGAGACCTTTTTTCCCCTAGTATTTCAGAATTGGCCTATAAAATGTTATTTATTGTAGGGGAAAAAAAGGTTAGGTTAATAAGAGTTTTTCTAATTGAAAAATATATTATTTTGAAGTTTCCGTATAAAAGAGTTTATTTTAATATGAAGATTAAAAAAAGTGAATACATGTAAAAAAGAAAAAAACTCCCATAAGAGACCAGTTTATTAAGACATGAGCTTTTACTGATGCTAAATGAACATAAGCTAATCTAATATACTTTGTGCATAAATCTAATCACAATTCCATTCCAGTTATAGTAAAGCAGATGTGCTATCACCTCCATTATCAACCACAGGTCTTAACAGATATCTGGCCTCTTTGCAAAATTTACATGTAGGATATTTAAATCACAGGTCCTTATTTTCTTGGACAGAGAAAGGGGTTTGATAAGAACAGGTTATACAGAGGAAAGTCGGTACTTCTGTAAATGATGTATAGATAACTAGTAATGGGGGATAGTTAAAGAGTGTTCTAAAGCTGTGGACCTACTTAATTGTCTGATTTGAACTACTTCTGAGAGTAACAGGTATTATAAAGGAAGAAAAAATCTTTAGTTGACTTCCCCATTTGTCCTTGCCTTTTATCAGGGCTTCCCTGGGGATAGCCACAACCACACAAGTCTCACCTGGTGAAAATAACTGAAAAGTATAGGTACTGCTCACGTTTTTATTAAAGGAGAGAGAGATTTTCAGGATATTTTTTATACCACTGCCAAGGTGTTCTTAGAAGCAAAAGTAGAGACCTTCTGTGACCTTGGTGATTTATTCAAGAGTTTTGCAAATATAATGAATATTAGGGATGAGAAGACTGAAGTTTGTAGAACAATGCAGGTCATGACATCTCCCATCAAGAAGTTATGAAGATGGGAGGTAGAAGTGCCAAAAGTTGCAGAACTTTCCAGGACAATGTCTGTCCTATTTCATAAGCTGTGGATGGGATAGGGTCACCTACAAAAGCAGCAGGAACCTCACAATTGAAAACTACCTACCCTAGAAAGCAGTAGTTGACAGCTTGTTGACAGTTTGTTAACTAGGTTACTCAGATCTTGCATGGAAACTCAGCACTTGGCTTGTTCAGTACAGGTGTAACAACTGAGCGGTTTGGTGAGGTCGGTCATGGCCTCTTCCCAAAGGAAGGGCAGCTTCCCAGGGTATTTTGGTTTTTTGCCCTTTATTTTACTTTATATGTATAGAAATCCAAAATTTCATGATAGCAAGTTGTGCCAAATGTCCTGTGGTCCTATCTGGCTTGGACAGTTGTAAAGGGAAGTCATTTGCCTCACCTGGGCAACAGGTCGATTAGCAGCAACAGTTTCAGAAAAATCTATACTCACATTTTACTTCAAGGGTTCTAATTTAGACAGGAGAATAAAATTTTGTGACGCATACAAATATGTTCAGACTGAAAAAAAAGAAAAACCCCATATATAATAAAGATGCTGTTTAAATTTTAATTATTTTGCTTGACAAAGCAGATAATCATCTTCATTTATGGAGGCTTCAGAGCTGGAATGCAAAACCTGAGGTCCTTTATAGTGGTAAACAAGATAGACAGGAACACTTCAGTTTTTGCTACCTTGACTCTTTCATAGCTCTCCCATGTTTTCTGCATGCCATGTGTTCTCCAACTCAGAGTAGGGGAGGTCATGGATTTCCCAACCTTTTGTTTTCTGAACCATTTACCCAAAAGTGTCAGTTGTGGTGGCAGCTATCTCAATGTGACAATCTGACTCACCAAACTGGGATCTCTGTTACTTCTCAAGTGCTCTAAGCAGCTGCAAATTGTTATGATTTTGTGGCTCTTTAGTGTTTGGTTACACAAGACCCAGAATATTTTAAGATAGTGACCTGTAGAGTATTGACACCTATCTCTCGGACTGTGGTGGACACATCTTTAGTCAAGTGAGAAATTGCAGCGTCCTCATGTGCAGTGGTCAGCCTGGATAAGCAATGCTGTGGCATCACCACTGAACACTGTGAAACGGGATTTGATAGACAAAGCAAGTATCCTACTAGTACCCAAACTAACAATTCTCAGCTTCCTATGATATTCTCATTATTGGAGCTCCAGGCGTTCTGTACATTTTGGGAGTTAGAAGGGCAAATTTTCCTTTTGCATTAATTGGCATCTAATAACATAGTAGTGCCTGAAGCAGCCTCTACTCAGGCATAACTACACAGGCTCAAGGGACTGACTTGTTTTCCTCAGCTGCCTGTTCCTATTACATTAGCAAGAACTTAATGTTTGTCAAACACATATGGGTGTACTCTCATACCCAGTCACACACCGTGCTTTGTGATTGCTTTTTGCTTTGATAAAGAGATCAAAAAAAGAGGTAGAAATCCTGAATACCTTTAAAAAACGCGACTCAATCAAATCAATAAAATGAGGAACAGAAAGGGAACTGCAAGGAAGAAACCTGGTTCAGTGCTACAGTCAGAGCAACAATTCTGCCACTGGACTCAACAAAAGCAATGGGCCCTGTATGTTTGTTATTAAATGCATAATGTTTCATGGGTACACTTCATATTTAAAACTGGCATTACACAAAATGGGGTTGGGTTTTAAAACAAATATAGGTATGAAGATGCAAAATAAATATAAGCTTTAGCTTGGTAAATTAGTGTCTGGGAATATACTTTCTGGTCAGCTGTGAGGTCTGCCCTTGCCTCCTCGCACACAACTAGCCTCATCCCAAGCATCCCAGCATCCCAAGACAGGGCCAACCACATAGGTATTTTCCATTTATCCTGCTTTTTCAAAAGAAAGTAATTTAATAGTTTTGACAAGGACTGTTCTGTGCCTGCTGATTAGAGAATGGGCCTGGACCTGTTTGATTTACTAGTATAGATATATATTTCTTTATGCACATGTACATTAAAATTTTCCATGCACAGGTGGGGCTTGGTGTAGGACCTGTATTTTTGTAAAGACTGATTTAACTTTGTAGCAAATACAAGTTCATAGCTGTGCTGATGTTGAAGGGGTGATCTGAATATAGTATGTCAATCTGTAGGTTTTTCCTGACAGCTTAGAGTCTCAGAGAAATTCATGTGTGAGTTTAGAGATGTCAATGGTAGGTAATACTGTATGAAAAAAAGCCATTGTAAGTCTTGTTTTATTCCACTTTGGAAAAAAACATATCCCAGGGGACATCTTGAAGGATTCATAGTGAGTTTCATTCCACTGACTACAAAAGCCTTTCCTAATAAGTTTTCATGTATCCCACAGAAATATTTCCTAGGTACTGAAAAGTAATGTTTTGGCATGTTTCCATTTGCTTCCACAAATTTTCAACCAATTTTAAATTTTTGGGGAAAGTTAATAATTTTTGCCTAAAGGTACCTTTTTTTTAAAAGGTTGCATATTGGTGAACAGAAAAAGAACTGTGATTTTTTTGTGTAAATGAAAGAGCATTTATGAGTATTAATCTTACTCTGGGCAGCTTGGAGAGGCCACGGTCTGCATGCCAATTGGCATCCATCTCAGGGCATTTCTCAATTTTGCACTCAGAGCAAGCAAAAGTACTTCAGGACTTTACAAGACCCCTTCCTTTGTTTTGGAAAAGCATGTTGTGACACAGATCAGTTTTGCTGAACAAAAAGATTGGTTATGAATATGATTGATGCCCCTAATTTGCCTAATGCTTGGTTTATTCCAGGATAATGTGTACACAAATTATAATAACTTTCTTGCATCTGTTGCTTACTTCTTTTGAGGATCTTCTACTTCCCTCTGTTACAACAGTAATTGGGAACAAATCAGCAGGAAGGAAATAGACTCCCTAGTTTAGCTAAGACTATAATGTTTGTTTAAGTTAGTGATGCGTGAGTGGTTTGCTAAAGATTAATTTTAAAGGTCACTTCCTTCTTGGAAAGGAGCCTGTAATAAGCTTTTCTTCAAGTGAAGAGAGCGTTTTCTTCAAAATTCTTATTCTGGGTGGTCTGCTTTATTCCCAGCTCCCACAGAAGTCAATGGGAAGCGATGTTTCATTGTCACCTGGGGAAACTTCTCGCTCTTTGTGAAAACAAAGGATATATTTCAAGGAAAGAAGGCGGTAGTGGAAATAGTTAGTACATATATAAAAAGGGGCACCTTTACCAGTTTTGTTAGGACAAAAATAAAGACTCTTGATCCTTTAATTATGTCAGAAGGAATTGAATAAAACTTTGAGAAAATGGATGAACTGGATTAGCTAGCTCCCAAGGATTTTTCATATTTTGTGTGGAGCACAGCAGGAGGGTTCTGGCAGGTGTTTGTGTCTCACACTCGTTGTGGAAAATGTTACTTCCTCCAATCAGCAATTGTATTTGTTTGGTAAGGAATGGTCATAGCACTATAAAATGGAATGAAATACACATACAACCTCTCTGTTCAAGTAATGCTAGTAATATAAAGTATATAAAGTATATTGCTAACAAAAAAATATAGTATAGTGCTATAAATACGTATGTATATAATGTGTAGTGCTAACAAATATATCACCGAGATGTTCAATTAACCCCAAACTCATTGCCTTAAGAATAAGTGGGTTTATATGCTGGAGATGCCAGAGCAATTCCCTTGCAAAGACCCAATTAGATGAGTAACATATGCAAAGCATCCAGCGCTGTGACGACCTCTGAGAATCTAGTGTTTTGTTAAACAACAGAAGTTTAATATAAAATTCTTCTATTTCCCATAATGCATTTGAATTCTGTCAGGGAGGTATTTCACCCAGGGATGTAGCTGAGCCCCTGAAGGAAGTAACCTGCACAGAAAAATACCGTCATAGGCAGAAGGGCTTGCTGAAAAAATAGGGAACTGCATCATAATCTCGCACCTGCACAGCACTTGGCACCCACCCAAACCTCTGCATATGACAGTAATTCACTATTTCCTCTTGTCCTTCCTGCCCCAGAACCCTTAATCCCGACCATTCGCATTCATCAGGCAGGAGATTATTCCTAGCCTGCTCAGCAAATAAAACATAAATAAAGCTCACAAACAACTAAAGCTGACTGTGAAAGTAGTTGTCTAAGCCGTTTCACCATTTATTACACAATAAGAGGATTTTACATCAGTGGCTCACTGCATTTTGTAAACTGTTATTGATCCTTCCCTACGAATCTTGTACCTAAGAACCTCTCTTCCACAGATAGATACAATATATGCTCAAATGTGACAAGACAGAACTATTAGCAAGGGAAATTTACTGTCTCCAATTTAAAACAGTTAAGAGTTATGGAATAATATGGAAATCAAATGTTCTGTTAGCCAAGGTTGTTGTTTCAGTTTTTGTAAAGTGTAACACACAAAAATTATTTGACTACATTTGAAAACATTGTATATGGGATGTGTATGATTATTTTCTCAGGCTAACTTTAAAATTTGTCATGAAGAGATTTTTGTTATCTAACTCAAAATCAGCAAATATTCTAAAGGAGTAAATTTAAGAATTTTTTTTACAGGAACACCCCATTCTGTGACAAAAAAACCCAACCCACCTACTCTACTAGTTCATTCCCACCTAATTTTTAGAAATCAATATACGAGAGGTGAATGTTGACCCTGCCAGGGGAACATGATAGGGGCATGCAAGGACCTGTCATTCACTGTCAGCTAAATCTCCCCCATTCAATGCTAGATTTTCAGTTAGAGGAAATGCTGACCAGTAATAAACAGCAAACATCCAAAATAAGAGAAAGACTATTTCACATCTTATTCTGACATCTCAAAATTTAGATAAGTGAAAAACATAATTAGTTATAAAGACCCGCCATTTTTTTCCCTGCAGCCTCATGTCTTTCTTGCTCTGTGACAGGTTCCCTATTAGAGGTATAAACTTCTGTGACAAAATCTGAACTTGAATAGTGAATAATGATGAGGTATCAATTCTTGTTGCCCTAGTTGGCTGACTACTTTTAAGGGTAATAGTCTTTTGTATCATGACCTGCAAATATACTTGTGTCTGTGCATAGAGGGCAAGTGCCAGCAAAGAGACAAAACTCTTCCACTCCCTTAAGTGGTCTGACAGGACCAAGAATATATCCCTATTTGACAAAGCTTGAGCCAAAAATACTGGTGAGACATAATTGTGCTAAACATTTTTGACTACTAGATTTAAAAAAAAAATTGAATTAATTAATTTATTCTTCTAATCAACAATCCTCTGTCTGCAACCCCCTTAGTCTGTCATTGTCAGGGTACATAAATGTCTACCTATTGTGCTTTCAGTGGTATTGCCATGGTGCATCTGTGTAGGGATCCTCTGTTTTCATCTGATATGAGTCAGATGCCATTAGCTCAACGAGAAAGGATCTTGACAGCTTGCTGCTTCCCAGAGGGGCTTTGCACAGTGACAGGAGAAACCCACAGCCAGACTGTGCAGGGGAAAAAAAGTGATGTTACTCATCTCATGCACTTGTGAGCATGAAAGGGATTGCCTTGGACTGCCCTTAAGATTAGATTTTTCCACCAGAAACTAGGGTATTGTGTCAATTTAATTTCCTTATATGAATTTTGGAGGCTTATATAAATCTGTTTTTCTGCATTCAATTTTTAATAAAAACAAGAAAGGGCTCTGGAGTTTGAGAAGATTATTAGCAGCATAAGAATAAAAAAAGAACTGACATTCCCTCAGCTCCACCGCAGCCTAAGTAAAGAAAATCGTTAATATCAGAGTTCAAAATACAGAACATACAAGCTCTGCAGGGTTTGCTCAGCTGACAGCAAGAACAGCCTGAGTGTGTTTGTTAGAGGGAGAGGCAGTCTGCCACGGGAGATTAGCTTGTCAGCAGCGAGCAGGCTATAGCCAAACAGTACAACATTTCCCTTCTCAATGACCAGAAGAAAAGGATCCAGAGCGAGGGCAGCTGTGGCCACAATCCTGCAGAAGTTGGTGCTGTGGGTCAGACTTCCCATGGCTACAGGACACTGCAGCAGAGCTGCCATAAATGGGGGATTGCAGCTTGCTGCTCTGGCATGCCTGTCTGCTGAAAGTAATTTTTTTCAAAGACGTGCTATAAACATCCATTGTTCAGTGTCTGCTTGTCAGTATTATAGTCCCACCTCAGAAAAAAGACAAGATACATGCTGTACATATTCCAGTTCCACATCACATTTCTTCAACTCTTTAATCAAAGCCCTGTTACTGAAGACATTGAAGTCAGTCATTTTTTGTACCATTTGCTTAAATTTTTTTCTGCTCATTTTTCATTTAAGCAAAAGTTGAAATCATTTTCATATTCCATTTTTGCACTGCCATTGCAGAAAAGATATTTTGTACCCAGAGACCCAGGACTTCAGTGACTTTTCTCTCTTATCTCACAAAACCTGACCCTACAGTAATGCTTCAAGGAGTGTTTCAGAGAGGCACCTAAACGTAGGGGAGCTGGACTCTGAGCAGTCTGCACCCTATGGCCTTTTCCTAAAGCTAACATGCAAAAAGTGCAGGGTTAACCATGGGCATTTCTCAGTTTGGAAAAATAGCATTTTTCCATTTTGAAAGTACATAGTCTTAGGAGCAAGAAATGTAGAGTGGAAATAAATGTGGCCTCCACTTTTGGAATTTAAGCTAGGAGTCTGAGCTGGAGCTGGGTCTATAGAGTCCCAGAGATTTTACAGCTAAAACCCAAAACTGTCAAACCCTATTGTGTCCAGCACTACAGTTTTATTTTCATAGTACAGTAGCTACCATGATTTATACAATTCATCTCATAAATCATGGATTTTATGATGATTCATAATAACTGGAAGCAGGATTAAAGTCTTCTTGATAAGTGAATTAATTCTGTAGGTTGCTAGGAATTTCTGATATAAGCTGCTTGAATCTGTCCTTTTGTTGACTGTGAATTGGTATTTAAAAATCAATGTGTGCATGCAAAAAATCTCAAGTGAGGTCTTCATGGATATAATGGTGACTCTTGCTATGTTATAGTTGAGTCAAGTGTGTGTTTCCATCCTGAAATGTGTTTTTCTTGTGTATGTACTTTGCCATATAAATGCACTCTTGAGTGCTTCAAAACACTCCAGAGTGTTTCTAAATAATAATAGAAAATTATAATATTTCTAAACCTTAGAATTAGAATTTTTAGGAGTGAATTTTTTGATGGAAGTTTTATGTGGTTCTGTACAGTCTACACATAAAAGGTATAAAATTCAGAGTTTATCGTTTAAGATGTTTTTTCACTCTTGAATAGCTAAAAATGTATCCAATTTGAAATATTTAGTAGTTCCACATGGACTAATCCATTAAGTGTTTTTGAACCGAATTATAAACTCAATGAAATAATTAGGCTTTTATATATGCTTTATTTTCCCCCTCCATTCTTTTAAGCTTTGTAATCTGGACAAATCTGGTCCATATTTTAGCATTACTGATACATTCCTGTTGACATTTGTGCATCCATACAGCGAAAACTTTTCCCCAGGGATATGTTTACACTGCAGCCAAATGTTTAACCACAGAATTTATAGAGTTTAAACTCTTTAGCCTGGGGAATAATTCCTGTTCAGTTGTGGCAGTGCAGACCTCAGCTCACGTTAATCTTAAAAACATCTATGTAGAGGCAGCTTTGTGATAACCTATGAAAAGCTCAGAGCAACAGCCAGACATCCTGTTCCTCACACTTGCCATGGTGAATATAGACCAGATGAGTCTACAAGTGCTGTACCCAATACTTTGAAATGACTGTCTAATTCTGTTAACAAACACCTCAAGATACACTTTAGAGAATATCTTTATGCAGGGTATTGCTCATCTGTTTCTGGACATGACAAAATTGTGTAATTGTGATGTGAGGCGTGACCAATAAGTTGTATAAATTTGAGGGTGTGGAGAAGTTGCTACTTAGCCATAATATGTTTCTCCAAATATGTATTTATCTTTGGTATGAACAATTAGAATATTAAGGAATTCTTTTTTTAAGTTATAATTTCAATATTATACTTTTGAAAGTGGCTGTGGAAACTTGGGCAAAGTACTATGAACCAATGGTTTATAATTATAGTACATACAGTTATAACTGTAATTATAGTGCATGGAAATGGCAATTAAAGTCTTCCTATTTTGCTAGTACATATCTAAATATACTGAAAATGACAGCCTCTACATCAAAGAGGTATTCAAATAATGTGAACCTTATTCTCCATTGTCATGTATTCTGTATGGTCAAGCAATGTTTTAAAAAAATACTGCTGTTCTGTGAGAGCACCTCATGCTCTCTTTCTGTATCCATAATGTACATAAATGTGCGTGGACAGTGGAAACGGGTTTTGTATAAATGTATGCAGTCCTTTCAAATAGAGGGTCCATTGAAAGATGCTTTCAACAATACCTTTACCCATTTTTATCTGATAGAACAAGGACTGCTTTTCAGGCTTGAGAAGGGTCATCAGACACCCTTTTGTCTGAAACAGTGATAACCTGAAGTTGTCTCCATTTCTGTGGACCTCCTCTATTCACACCTAGATAAAGGCAATCACTGTTTAAGAGAGCTTGGCAAGTGACTGTGAGGTGGCTCACTGGGCATTTAGGGCTGATTATCTTCCACTGACACAGGTAAATGTTGAGTTCCTTTCATGAAACCAGCACACTGATGAATTTAACACACTAACCACTTAATATTTCAGCACCCGTAGATCCAAATTCAGCAGCATTTATTTAACTTTTCCTGGTTGTTCCCTGACAGTTGTAAGAGTTTTCCCTGTCACCTGCCACTGTTTTTATTTCCATATGGATTTAAGAGATGGCAGTGAGAAAAGACAAGCTCTTCAGTCAAAGTTTGAAATCTCAGGTTCAGAAACTCCCCTTTAGAAATTCATAAACATTCACATTACAGATTGTTTCACATTACAGGTTGTTATAAATGAAACGAGCCGATGCCTATAATAAAAATTAGAACAAATTTATTTATAGGGAATTTGATAGAGATTTAGGATAGAAAGCCACAATGCAGGGAAAACAGCTCCGAGCCCAGGGTCGGTAGCTGGGTGACAGGCAACCTGACAGGGTGTCAGTGAAGCTCTGTTCACGCTGAGGTCTCGGAGTGGTGAGTTTTTATACAGTTTATTTTGCTGGAGGCAACTCTGTATTCAGAGTCCAGAGTCCAAAGATATTCAATTTGGTTTTCTTAGTTATTCCAGCGAGGAACAATGTCCTTCCGATGAGGAGATGGGGTCTTGATGAAATCTCGTCTCCTCCCAGGAACAGATTGATGGTCCTGATATGTCGCAGGTATCTTATCGTGGTGCGAATGGCCGAATGGTTTCTCCGAGATGGCCCATCTTCGGCTAAGCAGATATGATAATGGGTTTCTCGGAAATCTTTAGCTGAGGGTACATTCCTTACCCTTACTGGAAATGTCCCTTAGTGAATGCAGTTTCCCCATAGTTTTTAGACAGGCATATCCCATACATGCATTTAATATTAGACAGACATAAACTTTATGGGCATGAATTAAACATATATATATAACACAGGTGATGAAGAGCTGCTTGACTCAGGAAAAGTCTTGTCAGGGCAAACATATTAAATTTGTAAGAGCAAAGTTTATTGTCTTTTTTCCCAGACAATGTTCTTTTCTAAACTCATGGGAGCTCATTTCCAAATAGCTGCCAAAATTTGAGTATGATGCAAATTGAATTCTGCCTTTGGTGGGATCTAAATGAAGATGTAGTCATTGCAACTTTTAATCATTCCTAGAAATATCACATATTCATTTAATATGTCTGTGTGTCTTGGAGAGAGTATCTTACTTCTGAAAATCAGGCCACTGACACTTGGCACATATGTGTGAGACCCTGGGCCAAATTATGCCATTACCAGTTATTATCTAATGCATTCAGTGAGGGAAATAAGTAATGTATTAGGAAAACTTAAGCTTTCTAATTCTTGTTCTTTTTATAGTCAATTTTCTCATCCCATATTCTAGGCTAATATTGAGAATCAGTACAGCCAACATACATTTGTCTGTGAGAATAAGAAACAGTTATGCAACAGATGGATTTATTTAGAACATTTATCTGTGTCCTAAGGAATAAAATACAAGTAAAAGCTCCTAAGATAAGAGAAAGTCCAGGATGGGGAAGAAAGGGAAGGAGGAGAAAGAAAGAGTATAAGTATTTCTTGGCTGATGTGCAGATGTTGACACTTTTTTTCCATAAAAAGTGCCTAGCTACTTCTCTATCCCCTGTGCATTCAAATTGGCTCAGTATAATACAGTGGCTTGCTAGAACTGTTAATGTACCTGCCTTTTCCATAGTAAACTATGATAGGGGTGACTCTTTTCCCTCAATGTCTTAATGTTAATTCAACAGTAAGGCATTATTCACAAGGGAATTCCTCCTGGTCTATAATTGAAAGGTGGTGTTAACTGAGTGGTCTAGCCTTTTAATGAATATTTGTCTTGGTTACACTGAACTAGGGGAAAAGAAAGAATTCAGATCTAAGAAGCATGGAAAGTGCATCAAAAGTGTGAAGTTAAACACAAGAACACTGCAGAAATTGCTTTCGACTTGAGAAAGTGTCATAGTACTTCAACACATATCCTCATATTAAACCAACTTGCGGTTCCAAGACACTTAATAGTCTGGGCTTCTGTTATTTTATGTCTCAGTGTGATTTTTTTTCTGTTTGTGCAACTTCCTTCATCCAAGAACGCATGATAATTGACACAAGCTAATGGGAAAGGAAAAACAAGAAGGAAAAACAACCCCAAACTTTTCTCCTGATGCTCTTCCGATTAGGACTTTGCTAATTTCTTTTCCAACATGCTGCACACAAATGGACAAGCAAAGCTTTTCAGACAGTGTCATCACCTGCAATTAAAGATGAAATCTATTAATTTCGGTTGTAAATGTACTTTGTAAGACATCTGAGTTACACTGAGGAGCTCAAATTACAACAACCACTTATGCAGAATGCAAAACTTTTCTCCACAGTAGCATCAGGGATACAGTATAAAAATCTGAGTTCTTATATAGTCAGTGTCTATAACAGGAAAAAATTTGATGACCATGTATATAAATAATTGGACAGGGAATTTAACTAAGGCTTTGTATTAAGAGCCTCTGTAAGGCTCTTGTATCCCCTTTCTCTTTAAACACTGAAAATCCATTTGTCATGCCTGAGCTCACTAATACCCATGCTCAGATTCACACTTGGCTATATAATTTCTGAACTGAACATCAAATCAACTTGCTCTGAAAAAAAAAATCTGATAATTAAGGCCACAATAGTTTATCACAGACTGTGGGTTGACATCCATCATAAACTAGAAAACTTTGAAAAACTGATATTTCTGTTTATTGTTGTTCTTTACAGCTTAGCATGAACATGTTTGCAGTTTCCTGGACTGAATAAAGACTAGTCAATTCTGAAAACTTTCAATGTCAAAATAATCCACAATTTATCACATAATGAAAAGGATCCAAAAAAAGAGTCAGGCACAAAGGGTTATAGTGAATGGGGTGACATCACACTGGTGACCTGTCACTACTGGGGTTCCACAGGGCTCAATCCTCGGCCCTGGGCTCTTCAACATCTTCATAAATGACTTGGAGGCAGGACTGGAGGAGATACTAAGCAAGTTCACAGATGACATAAAGCTGGGAGGAGCTGCTGATTCCCTCCAGGGCAGGGAGGCCTTGAAGAGAGACCTCCACAAATCAGAGGGCTGGGCAACCACCAACCACATGAAGTTCAACAAGAGAAAGTGCCAGATTCTGCACCTGGAACAGGCCAACCCTGAATGTATGAACAGACTGGGGAATGAGATGCTGGAAAGCAGTGCCAGGGAAAGGGACCTGGGGATCCTGGTTGATGGCAAGTTGGATATGAATCTGCAGTGCCCTGGCAGCCAGGAGGCCAACCCTGTCCTGGGGGGCATCAGGCACAGCATCCCAGCCAGGCAAGGGAGGGGATTGTCCCACTCTGCTCTGCAGTGGTGCAGCCTCACCTCAAGTGCTGGGGGCAGTTTTGGGTGTCACAATGTAAGAAATACATTAAACTGTTAGAGAGTGTCTAAAGGAGGGCAATAAAGATGGTGAAGGGCCTTGAGGGGAAGCCGTGTGAGGAGCGGCTGAGGGCACTTGGTCTGTTCATCCTGGAGACTGAGGGCAGACCTCATTGCAATTCTGCAACTTCCTCCTGAGAGGAAGAGGAGAGGCAGACACCGATCTCTTCTCTGTGGTGATCAGTGACAGGAACAAGGGAATGACCTGAAGTTGTGTCAGATGAGATTTAGGTTGGATATTAGAGAAATGTTCTTCACCCAAAGGATGGCTGGGCACTAGAACCAGGTCCCCAGGGAAGTGGTCACAGCACCAACCCTGGCAGAGTTCAAGAAGCATATGAACAATGCTCTCAGACACGTGGTGTGACTCTTGGGAATGGTCCTGTGCAGGGCAAGGAGATGGACGTTGACAATTCCTGTGGATACCTTCCAACTCAGCTTATTCTGTGATTTTGTTAAAAAAGCTACTTTTTCCAGGTGGAGCTGAGAAGGCTGCCAGTTGTTGACAGATATTCCAATGTAATTTACCAAAGCAGGCCATTGAGATCTGCTGCCTGATGCAGCATTGTGTTTGGCTGAAGATCGGACCTGCCCATTAGCCAGTGTGACCACCTTGCGCAGCAGAGCAAGGACTTTTTGTATACATTGAAACAGAAGTGCTAGGAAAGAAAATGGGTTTACAATCCTGTTTTCCTTTTGATTTGTTTAAAGGTTGGTTGGGGATTTTTTTGTTGTTTTGTTTGTTGGTTTTTGGGGGTTTTTTTCTGGGGGAAGTTTAATCTTCTACCACTTCTAACAGTGGCTTTGTAGTGAAGTCTGCCTCAGGAAATTATCTGACAGCAGCACTGGGTTGGAACTGTTGTGGGTTAGCAGCCCACTTTCTGCAGTTTTATTGTCAAGTTTGTGACCTCATTGGCTCGCTTTGTGGTAAGCGTTGCTTCTATTCATTTAAATTATGTTTTTTGCAGCATTTCCTTCAGGGGCTACAGTCTGTATTGAGAGTATGGAAACTATTTCCCCAGATGGAGCCAGTGAATGTTCTGAGGCCTAATAATATATGTATCTTCTTGCAATTCACAGCAGATTCCAGTAAACACTAGCCTTCATCTGAATGCTTGAATACACCACTTTCCAGAGCTCTTGGCAAGAATAATGTGGGTGTGAGGAGAGCACATCCATATCTTGTCATTTATCTGTGCAGGAGGAATCTGTGCTGGCCTTCTGAACCTTACTTGACTACTGACCACACCAGACAGTTTTGTACTTAGCTCTGCCAGAGAGCTACAAAGATGAAACCTTCATTTTTCATCTGCCTTTTTTTCCTTTTTTCACAAGCGGGATCCAAAACCTTCCTCAGCTGCTGGCTTGTAATCTCACTCTTTGCACTTCATATTTGGGCCCTCTGAGAGCAGTACAGAGGAGTGACATGGTTTAGTTAACATCACACTGCAATTCTAGCTCTGACATGCTGACCTTCAGGTGACCCAGCATGCCCTTCAGTTCTGGTATGCTGGGAACAAACAATTTGCAATGACCACAATTCATAAATATTTTTATAATTTGTAAAATAAATGAAAATAGAAAGCCAGAATATTTCATTATCAAGCTCTTAAAATCTCAAAGAATTCTCTTGTAAAGATACTAAATGGCATTTTAAGTACTGATAAAATATGTGTCCAAAAGGGTTTATCCTTAGATTCAAACTTTGGGTTGTTCAGGTGGTCAGTTTGCCTTCTGCTAATCATCCCCTGTTGGTTAATTACAGAGCTATAGGTTGACTTTGTTAAAACATCAGATTTGTTTATCAAGCAAGTACATGGGTGCAACTGCTAAAACAAATTTGCTATAACTTGGTAAGCAATGTATGCTATCCTGTGCAAATCCCCCTCTGTTGAGAACCTGAGACTGTTTTTCTGATCGAAAAGTAAATAATTTCTGCTTTCAGACAAGTGCCCTTGGCTTATGCTTAAATTCATCATTATGATGACCTTGGTAGACTTCTCTTTTTCTATATAGTTTGTCTTTGGCAGAGAGCTAGACATACAAACCTTCTCCCTACCTGTAGCTTTCCATACAACTTTGTGACAACTCTTGGACCTTCTGTTTTACTCTCATATGCAGTAACATGGAATGTAAGTGATGGTAAAGTTTGTGTTGCATGTTAGTCAGCTTTCATGGATTGGGAATACTATATATTAGTAAATCAACTGAAAGATAAATAATTGGCTGTATATGAATGTATAGTCCCTTCCTTTGTTGCACAGAGGAAAGTAAAAAGAGCAGATTAAAGTTTAACATAAGAGGACTTATTTCATTATGTCATGCTGATTTTTGTGAGATGGTGCCATTTCTGTCATGACTCCTTTCATTATCCTAAAATGAAATGCTTGAGTGTAATATAAAGCAACACAGTGTTACAATATAGTTGCACCAAAATAAATGTCTCTTCACATTAAATTTAGATATAATTAGGTTGCCTTCAACTCCATTATCATGAGTGTAGTGCTAACTCTTTATTTGTCTTCCTGCTCTGGGCTTCAGTGGAATGAGTTCCTGTATTTAATGTCTTTACAACTTTGTGATATTTATTCATCGTGTTTGCTAAGCAATGAGAACTTAGCATTTGTCATCTGGCATCTTTCATTTTCTTTCCCCAAAACACTTTAAAAAGGCCGCATTTTGTTTGAGGAAGGGAAAAAAAAGGTACCTTGGCATATTCTGTGTACTTTCAGAGATACTATGCATTTAATCAAACAAGCTCTTGTAAATTTAGCCTGTTGCAATAAAAAAATAGTTGTTTTCCTCTGTCTTCAGCCATAGCCAGTAGAAATATTATTGAATAAAATCAGAATAAAAGGTGAATCAATATCACCCCGCCTGATTTCCAAAAGCCTGCAGAGCAACGTATAAAGTTTGGTTTAAAGCAATACCTGGTACCTGCACACTAACAAAATGAAGACTGTTCTAGAGGGACATCTGTTTCTGTTTATAAAATAGCCATGCTAATTAGCCATGGTTAATGGTCCAAAGTCTGAGCTCCCATGAGACATTTCATTTAGGCTGCAACACCTGGCTCTTAGCAACACTGCTCATTAATTTTATTGTGAGGAAGCTGACTTACACTTTAGAGGGCTACGGACACAGCATAATTTACTGCTTAGGAAGATATTGAAGGAAGAGGCAGAAGTTAAGTATTTATGATTGTTTTAAGTAGGAAACAGGTAAACATACAAATGTACCTTTAGAGGTCCATAAAAATATACTATTACAGCCACTGTTGTGTAGCTGAGCCCCTTGGTACAAATATATGAAAAATTTTCTATTTGTTTATATTGATTAAAATTCAGAGTCTACATTTATGCATTTCAGAACGCTATGTCCCTTAATCACACTTGGAACAGGATGATGAGATCACTGAGGGTATTTTTGTAATTCTGAGTAGAGCTCTATTGGCTTCATAGTGGGAGGTACAATTCCCTTTATGAATCTGTTTTCTGGGGTCCAGATGTTCTGTTCTTTAACCATGAATGAAGCACAGGGTCAAAGTCTACATCCTGATCACTGTTAATACTACCATGGATTTTGGCTCCTAGATAAGATTCCTGGATGAAGAAAGTGTACTTCTGATTTTGCTTCATTTCTCTTAGTGTCCTGAGACTATCAACAAAAGTGCTCGATATATCTTTATGAATTAAGACAGTAGAATGCAGAAGAATGCACCATGTTGCAAGAGGACTTTCAGTTTTATAAAATAATGTACAACATGGGAATTCAAAGAATTAGGTCTTGTTCTGCTGATCATTGGCTAAATGTACTGTCCTTTTATTTTCCTTCAACTTTCTTCCTTCATAACTTACCAGAATTGTTCATGACCAGTACAGCTTACTAGGTTTTCCAGGCATTTTTTTCACTTCTCTCGGTTCCTTATTAGATTTCTTATTCTATGAGCATTGCTTTTGTGGTTCAAATACTTGAAACAATTGAAATGAAAGAAGTCTGACCCTAAAATGCTATATGGCAGCATATAGCATCTCTAGACTGCACTAATATAATATAATATAATATAATATATAATAAATGGTATTGTATTATATTATATTATATTATATTATATTATATTATGTTATGTTATGTTATATTATATTATATTATATTATATTATATTATATATATTATTTATATTATATTATATTATATTTTATTATATTGTACATAAATATAATCAGTATAACACAATACAATATAATAGTGATAGAAATATCATTACCTTAATTCATTCAAGGTTAAAATAAATGTAGCTATGTTGAACTTTACAGTGATCAATTCTAATCAATTATACTTGTACTCCTACTTCCAACTTGCCCTCTTCTTTGGATAAACTGTGATGTAAGGTTTTGGAATTCGTGATGAATTCATATGGATTAATTTTTTCAAGAGTCTCTTCTCACAACAAGGTTTCTTACTTCTAGATCAAGGTAAATATAGACCTGGCTTTCCCATGCTTCCATCTAAAAACCCTTCTTTGGTCTTTGTTTCATTCTTCTGAAGGTGCCCAAGATTAGAGTTTTGGCCTACTGGTAAACGTTTCTGTAATTCTCAGTAATTACAATTGTGAGTACCACTTGTACATGCTGAGCCTACGAATAGAATGCATGTGTGCTAAATAATGCATATCCTTTTTTAAAGCAGTAATTAGAATCTGCAGGACGCTTGAACAAACCTTATAATGTGCAAGACAAGGAAGGTATATTTCAATGTGAAAAAAATAATTGCTTCTAAAAGCATCCTATTGTACACTTTATAGTCAAATTATACCTTTCAGCTTTGAAATACAGAACACTTAAAGTGAGACAGCATTCTGTTATGTATTAAGTATATAACCTTTACCATTTTAAACTTTGCTTTCTCCATCTGCCTCTGCTTCTATTGCAATATATGTGTCCTGTAAAGGAACAATAGTTGATTAATAAATTGTGCACAAGTTAGAAGGATTTTAATGAGAAGAAATCAAAGGAATGTATTCTAGTCCTTGGTTTTAAAAAAGAAATATTACTTGGAAAAAAAGTCTGATGAGACTAATGGTTTTACAGGATGGAGTTCAACACTTCAAGTGAGTTTTGTCCTGAACTGCTTTTTACCTCTCCCTGAAAGCTGTTCTGTGGTCAAACAACATTTTATCTGCATATTTCATAAGTGGTCTGTCTGCACTTTTCACCACTTTCTTACACTTTGATCTGATAACTCCAGGAGCAGTCTGGTTTTCTGGGGTTACAGTCTTCCAGCTGCACTTTGGCAGTGGGGAGTCAGCACTGTTTCATGACTTATCAGCCATTTATTTTATTTAAACCCAGCTGAAATGTGTACCAGTGAGAAGGTGTTCAGTTGATGATGCAAGATTAGAGCAAAAGTAAATACTGCTGTTCTTAATCAGGTGGCAGCAAAAATAAACAGTGGCAAACAGGAGGATCCTTGCTTGACTTTAGTTTTACAGGCTGAGATAGTCTGTATCCTTCAACATCCCATTAACTGCAACAAAAAAACATTTTCATTACCTTGAGTTTATACAAAAACTGGCTAGTTTTCATGGATACACACAAAATGGCCCTCCCTGTAATATCCTATTTTATAATAATTAATTTTGATTTGATTTACATGACTAAAACATCCCACAAAAAATACAGGTTCTTTATGAACTCTCAAACAGAAGTCTCATTTTCTTCAGTTTATTTGAAGTTATTCAAAAAGAGGTCAGACCCCTGAATAATTGCAGTTTTCTGTGTTGCTAATTATGTTCTACTTTGTCTGAGAAAAGTGCAGTCCTTCCAGCACTCAATTTCTTTTGTTCAGTACTTCCATGAGACCACTTCCTTTGAAATGCACAAAGGTAGAATAAATTTTGCCCAAAACAACCTGCTGAAACATTCAGAATAGTCAGTATTTTTTTTATGGTTTACAGCATGGAAAATGGATAGAATAATCTGGTTTGTGCATTCTTCCATCCTTGAACATCACAGTACATAGTATCCGTTGAAAGTATTGAATCATGAGAAGATCTGAAACAGAATTAGCAGTGGAATCCTGCTATTGCTAATACAAAATGCAGGTTCTATAGAGTTCATATGATTTTAGTGGTATTTTGGCTGCTTTGATTACACCCCATGTTAGCTCACTTGCCCAAAATTGAATTTCTTGCAATCACCCTTTGAGTACTCCACAGTGCCTACAAACTGAGGAGTTCTGCCTCACAAACTCTGAACATAATGAAAAAAAGACTGAGCATCTGGGAATCTCAATTAGAACAAAATGAATGTCCAAGAAAAATGAGGATAGGGTCACTGAAACATAAATTATGTTTCTTTAAAAAGTTGTTAATTCTGTTGACATATATCTTTTCCCCCAAATCCTGGAATTTAAAGATAGAAATATTAGGAGTTCAAGAAGAACATGAAAGAACTAAGGTAAAATCTACATTTTTGGCTTCTTTGTGGATATGTTAATTTTCATTATGTGAACCCTTATGATATTTCTTTGATGTGTAAGAACTGTGAAAAAAGTCAATAGCAGTTTTGTTACCTGTTGTCTGGGGGGTATCCTCTTTTTTTTGTTTGTTTCTCCATTAGCTAAAATAATATTCTTGGATATCTGTCTCATTTTGATAGAAGATCAATGTATAGCACTTTTTAAATTTAATAAACCAAATGGTCTAAAGAGCACCACTTTCTCCATATTGACAAGGCACACACTCGGATCCCATAGATGAAGTCAAGTCAATTTTTGGAATTTTTTTTAATAAAGAAAAAATTCTTATATTTCTGTAGAAAGTGATGTGTTTGCCATCATTACATGGCACAATATTCAAGAATTTAGTTTTCTACCTATCATTTTTCAAAGAAGATTTCAAGAAAGTGTAGTAGATAGGTTTATTGATAAAGATTTTCTACACATTTTTGTATGTGCACCATATGAAATGTTTTCCATGTAAACCTCTTCAGCATAGAATCTTGAAGTATTAATACATCACTGGCCACTGCAATTGCTAACACCTTTACCAATAAAATAACATGGAATGATTGCATACCCTCCTGACCAAATAACTTTTATCTGTTCTATTTTTCAAAGACAAAAACCAAAATATTTCTTTTAATACATTCCTGAAGTTTAATTGCCGAAATCAGGGAATCACCTTCAACATTTTGACTTCTGCTTCAACATTTATTGCTTGGCTTTGAAATCTTTTCAGGGATGTTTTAAGGATATCATTTAAAGCACTACTTGATGATATCTCAAACTCATTGCTAATAGAGTCTGTAAAAATTTATATTGTTAACATTTGACTTTTTAGCATTAATTACTAATTTTTCCCAGTCTTCCATAAAACCTCATGCAATTTCCTCTGTCTTCCAGTTTTGCTTTTGAGTCTCAGAGTTTATGTTTTTCTGAATATGTACATAATATAAATTAAATTACATGAATACAGATGGCAAGAGGTAATTTTTGTTATAGCAGAATATGATAGAAAAATAACTTGGGGGAAAAGGAAGAAAAAATGCAGCTTTTCTGAAACTCTAATAACAGTGACATATCCATTTTTTCCACTCCTCTTTTCTTTGTTCAACTCAAAGATGTGTTCTTTATCCTACTGTAGACCTGGAGTTTAATATCCCTTTTCAATGAGCTACACGTTCATTTCTCGTAGTCAGCCATAGGCAAGAGAAGAACAACCCTCAGGACATAGAAGACATGGAATCTACCTCATTCTCCATTGATAGAGGTACTTTTATGGGAGGCATTGCATTTCAATGTCTGTAGATGATGTATCTGTTGGGTTGCCCGGTAGCAACAAAAGCCCCCATTTTAGTGTGGCTACAAATTCTGCAAAAGGGTATGGACCCATTTGACAAACAAACAATAAATTATTCCTATGGAAAGCATGAACAATAGAATGAGGCTAATGTTCTGGTGGATTGGTTTGCCCTGGAAAATTCAGATTCAGTGAAATTAAATCATCTTGCAGGAACACATTAATATTGCTGAAATCCCTGACAGACTCCAGTCTACCAGACAGGCAAACTGGGCCTCCCTGCTGGTTTATGGAGCTTCCCACTCCCAGGAGCAGCTAAATCCATGGTCTGGTGTGATTTCTATTTAAGGTATTTAGCCAGCTGGCTCTGTGGCTTGGATTTTTTTAAATATTCCATTTCATTCTCCCAAAAGAAAATATTTTGAAAATTTATGTTCCATGGAAAAGCTCAAATTTATAAATTTTGTTCCAATTTGGGGTAAACACCTTTTTATTGGAAGGGAATATTATTACTGAAAGGGTATATCTGTTTTCTCAGAGCCCCAAAAAACAAATGGTCTTGGCTGCAAGTGACATCAGCAGGCTGATTTTACAAATCCCTTATACAGCTTTATGAGAAAAGTGCATACTTGTCACCATTGTATAATCTTATGTTGAATTTGCACTAAAGCTTGAAATGAAATCTACTCAGAGGAAATGTGGATTTAAACCTGGGAATTAGTTTTTACCTTTTCAAGGAAAAGAATAAGGAGTGTTCTTCTCTTTAAATGTTCATGTCATGAACTGTACTGAGACCATTAGTGCTGTATTTTGTTTTCAATATTGACTTTAATTCTCCAGTTCTTTTTTATTAATTCCATGTGAACAGTGACATTCAGGAAGTAGCAAAGCTTCTGCAGAAAATCCCTTATTGAAAGTCATTCAAAGTAGTAGCAGCAGATACTACATTAACTCCTAAATTTGACAGCGGAATCCTTAAATCCACAATGTCATTGCAGTCTATTCTATCTCAGTTGTAATGTAGAAAGCTCTAAGGTTTTTCCACTGCAGTCTTTCGTGCATTGCAAGATACGGCAAGCTTCCTAATACTTGGAATTCACATTTTATCTTTTCTGACCAAAAAAAAAAAAAAAAAAGGTCATAGACAGACCTACAATAAACCAAATAAGACTCTGAAGTGATATTTCACTCATCCATGTTTTTATCTCTGTCCCTTTAGAAAACATAGACAGGAACTGAGGACTCCAGACTCAAGAATAAAGTCTAAATTTAAAAAAATAAATGAATAAAAGATCACCACATCTTCCTCAAATCATAGAGGAGATAAAGTTAATGAAGAAACTGAAAAATAAACTTAGGAAAACATTTTCTATATTTTTCAATCCTAAAGAATTAAACTTAGAAGTTTTCTGGTGGTTTTTTGCATTAGAAGAAATATATTTATTTGATGTATACACAGAGATTATAGTTTTTGTGAGAAACAAATCATGCACAAGAATATTCTGTGAACACTGAATTATAGTTTGATTAAAACAAGTGCAGAATGTTAATTGAAAAGTAACAAGCTGAAAAAATGATAGTTTTAATATTTGCCAAATTCTATTTCCCCCTATTTAGTTTATCATAAAACTGACAAGGTGCCAAGCCTTCCTGTTTTTGTTTTCCATAGCCACAGGAGAGTTCAATCCCTGACCAAGAAGATGTTGTTATCCTCTGGCTGGAAGGGTTCTGAAGCTGCTTGATTCCTGTGGCTGTTTAAAACTGATACTTCTCAATTCCTACACAGGTTCCAGACAGATGCAACCCATCCTATCCTTGCTGCTGGGATCTGAACTCAAATAGCTCTGAAAAATAGTGCTAGGTGTCCATACCCATTTTTAGGCATCAATTACAAAGACAGAAGGTCTTGCACTGCTGCAGTTCTTGTGCAGACACTCTAGAAAGGAAAAGTCTGGACTCTGTTTAGGCTAAATAACACTGGACTTACAGATTATGAATGCAAACATTATAAGAGAAAACAGTAGCTGTGTCTTTTCCATGAAGTACAGAGGGAATTGATAAGGTATATAATTAATGAAATAAATCCTCTGGTAGTAATAGAACAAGCATTTAAAATAGAATTTAATGTATGAATGCTATTGGCTCTGTCTCCATATCTGTAAGAACATCTCTGGTAAGAACAGCAGCTATTTTAATAAAAAGAGAAAACAAAAATCTATTTAGAAGTGGAGAAACATCTGGTCTGATTCCTCTGTCACTGGTACATGCAATCCTGCAATGAAATGCTGCTGACTGAATGATTTTCCTTCTGTGCTAGAATAGAAAACTGAGGAGAATATGACCCAATTAACCCATCATTTCTCTTTGTTGGCTCTCTCCTTTGGATCATTTATAAATAAATTCTTACATACTTGATACACTCTTTATAACCTTCATATTGGAATGGAAATATAGGAAGCAGAAAGGGATCGAAGAAGCATCAAGTCTAGGAAAAGAAGGGAAAGGCAAAGTTGGTTTATTTTTTTAGTAGCCTTGAATGAGTTTTTTTCTTTGATCATTGAAATAATTTCTACATCATAGGTGCAACAGGTTTCAAGCTGTTTCTTTACAAACTGGTGTTAAGTTTAATATGCTGGAAAAATGACATAATGTCAATTTAAGCAGGACTGGTGGGTTAAACATTTTGGGAATATGTCTGTTGTTTGGGGCACCTTAGAGCTCACCTCATTAGTGCTTGTTAAAACTGGAGCTGATATAAATTCCGGAAATAATTACAAACCTGACAAAACAAATTAGATCTCTGAAATTATTCCAAAATGAAACATCAAGGGAAAGATCCTATTTATAAAGATAGTAGAAAGAAGCTTCTTATCATAAGCAGCAACTGTGTGTGGGTAGCCTTTCTGATTGAATTCAGTGTTGTCAGCAAATTTGTTGCTCTTTGTAACTTCTCTCTTTACTTACACATTGGTATCCGAATATCTGTAGGAGGCATGGGGAGGGCCTTGATGTTGCTCATTGTTTCCTCCAAACCTGTCAAGCCTACTCATCTGAGGAACTTAGCAGAAGGCTTAAACCTTTCATTTCTCATTACGTGATTTGTGATTTTTGTGCCACTTATCCAGCATAAATTTTCCTAAGTTTCAGACAATTGGGTTGCTTGATTCTTTTGGTGAGTAATTCATTGTGACAAAAGTGCAACTTCTATTGGTGCTGGTTCATAGCCAGGACTACCAGGATGTCCCAGATGTTGTTGTGAATGTACACTAATGTTGCATACTGGTTTTACCTAGTCTAAGATTCTTGTTAATTTTGGAAAATTCTCCCTTCACAGACCACTGTCTCTAGAGTCAGATATTTGGGTAGAACACTTTATTTACACGTGCTGATGATGTAAAGTGTTAGTTAACTGCATATCTCATGTTGATAAACACTGTAGCTGCCTGACATAGTCAGAGGCAAGTAGAAGGGCATTGTCACAGAACAGCTGAGGTTGGCAGGAACATCCAGATGCCCTCCCCAACCCCCCCTCCTCAGGCAGGGCCATCTAGAGCTAGTTGCCCAGGTTCACATCTGGATAACTTTTGAATAACTTGAAGCATGGAAACACCATAACCTCCCCAAGACACCTGTGCCACCACTTGATCACCCTCACAGGGAAGGAGTGTTCCTTGATGTTCAAACATAATTTCTACATTTCAGTTTGTATTCATTGTGTTCCTCAAAATAGTTCAGTGTGAAGGTTTACCACTTCTCTGGATTATTTCTAAAGTCTCTTTTATGCAGATTGTCCTTCATTCCCTAGCCCGGAGTAAAGTCAGGAAGGGAAATTATTTAACTCTTCTAAGTGGAAAGCTTCCACAGCTCTTTCCAACCTGACAGTGATGAACCCCACAAATATGTGTTTCTGTGGAGGGTTGTACCATATGTGCAGTATCTCATGGAAAAAATACTTCCAGGTAGGTTGTCTGATACTTAAACAATCAAACAAGTGTGCTACAGAATTGATCTGTGTGTGAATATTTGTGTTTAGAATGTACTCACTTGTTCACTAGCTTTTTATCTCACATGCTCAGAATTTCCCAGAAAATAATCCAGAAGTCTTAAGGAGGAGCCATATTTCCCATAGGTGGCAGGTATGCATCCAGAAATGGGACAGCAGCTATGAATCACAAGCTGTCAACCAGCTCTATCAATATCAATAAGTAAAAAGATTACTATTTTACATGTAATGTAGAACCTGACTTAGTCAAAACAGAAGTAATTCCTCTTGTGTCCAGACATTCATATAATACTGATAGGATTTGGTAATATTATTTAGCTTACATTCCTTTCTCACATGCATCACAGTAATTTTCTGCATTCAGAAAAAATGTCAGCCTGGAAAACTAGTTAATAATAACTATGTTTATGCAGATAATAATATATATGTATATATATTATATACATATATATAATATTTATTATATTTATTATATATATTTATTTTATATATATATATATAATAAAAATATATGTATTTTGAGAATCTATGATGTGTGCAATTTTCTGATAGGATTGTAACCTTTCAGGAAATCTGGGTACCTTTTTTCACTTTCAAATCATTTCCATTAACATTCTTCCACACAGCAGATGCTCAAAGGCAATTTTTCAAGATGAGCAAGTAAAGCTTGCTGTAACTCATGCTACAATGCTCTGACCCAGGAATACACTGCAGTACAATGTGATGTGTCTGCATCCTGAAGGTAAAACAAAAAAAAAACTCCAAAAGAAAATGGTTAGCCAGGTGTAATAATGAATTATGATGATAAGAATCCCTCTGATATCATATCTTCAAACCCACATAAAGCCCCAGGAAAAGTCATTCAAAGTCCATTTTCTCTCCATAGTTTTGTGGATTTATTTTTGTCAACGGAATTTACATTGAGAGGAATAGGAGAAGGATCTTGGGGTCAACTAAAGGAACAGAAAAGGAACTGCTTACCCTCTGATGTGCTGTGGATGTTAGCAAAAATCTTTCATAATTCTGGGCAACAAGTCTCTTAAAGCTACTGGTTTACAGTAGGCTTTCCAAAACATAGGCATTGAATGTCAGGACAGGCTGCTGTCAATTGAAATATTGCCTTCTGTGAAAGGGAATGTGTAAATTAAACAATTTCTTCACCAGCATGTTCAGTAAGCATCATAACTGTGGCAATCCTTGCCTGCCCTTGTAATCAACCCCCAAGGATTTTGAGCACAGATGATGAAAGATATAGCTGGAATTAGATTGATCCGTGGGTGGAAAATATTTTGGAGGCTCTGCAGCACAAAACCAGGCTAATTTCTGCTGGCGTTGAAAGAATTTGCCTTCTTACCTTGTTCTGTGCTTCCTTGGAGTGAGACATTGGACATGGGCAGTCAGCTTCTGCCAAAATAAATCTCAAACCAGTCCTTTGTCCATCTCTGAAATCTCAATATGACCATTCAACAATCAACTTACATCTCTTGTTCCCCCTGCTTGCAGAATCACAGTTGGATTTGCCTGTTATCATGACTTTTATGTTTTGCACTACCCAAGAAAAAGAAATCATTACCGGAAAATGTTTTCCTTAAAGGAATTCTCAAATTTAAGGCACCATGACAGGTGAAAAAGACATATTACATTTTTCTTCCATGTTGTACAATTTAAGGAAAAAAGATGTCCTTTTGAAGGTATTACAAACCTTTACATTGTTCCAGGATTACACCGCATTGCATGATTGGGGTATTTCACATCTTCTTTTTAGTTTTTTTTCCACTTTTGACAAAATTTGTTTCAATCTGCTGATTATCTTTGCTCTGAAATCACCCTAATTTGGACCAGGTTGACTTTGTTTAATTTACCCTTCTGTATCTTCATGAACAGATGAAGAGGCATTGAGGCATTGATTGGGTTTAGTGACTACGTTAAGAAGAAACATCTGGAAAAGCTGAAACTTTTGGTGAAAATTAGTGTTTGGCTGCTGTTGGCAGACAATCCTGTTTACAGATAAAGTCATGGGTGTAACTTTCCATACAAAATTCTTTTCTTTACTTAAGAAACTGGAGACAGACTGTCCAATTAAAGGGGTGTAATGGTCCAGTAATCTGATCCAGTATCACACTGCACTTGGGACATGTATGTGGCACTCGTTCTGCTGAGCCTGAAGCTAATTCATTGTCACAGCTTCAAGAGTACTGATATCTTTGCCCATGGAACCTGCTGAGTTTCTCCCACAGATTGCACAGATGCTTGCCCTTCATAATTATATCATATGCTCATGTTGAGAAAATGTACAGTGGAAAGAGAAGGAGAAGAGCTGAAAACACAAAAAAATCACTGCTTCTCCTCAGTCCTTGCATGAACAAAAGAGCAATGGGTGTCTGGGTTGGTTCCTATTCTTGTCCATTTTAAGTAACAAACACTATTTTTTTTCCTCATCCTAGTGTTATACATGATTTGAGAAGATCTTATTTTCTGTGCTACATCTACTCAGAAGCAGAGGAACATTTGGGAAAAAAATTCCAAATATCTTAACAAGAAGTTTGAGTATTTGCTCAAAAATCATTATGTCTTTCTCATAAGATATAATTAAAATTGCCTTACAACTAAAACAAAAACTTGTAAAACTGAGACTTTTTCTAGGGAAAAATATAAATTGAGCTTTTTCAAACTGACAAGCTAGTTACTTTATCATTTCTCTCTCTGAAGTAGGGAATTGTCTAAGCCAAAATTTGTCGAATTTTTTTGTAGCTTTTAACTAAATTCTGCATCCTGGTGAAACAGCTGCACCGTACTGGTTACCTGATGGCCATCTATTTCATGAACACAAATATAGCTTAAAAAACCCCAACTTTAGATGAGTTTAAGAAAAACGTTTTTAGTAATCTGCTGATGTTTCTTCAGAGAGTACACCAGCTTGTTGAGACAAACAGAAACTGAATCGTATGAATTTATTTCTTGACTGTTACAAGGCTAACAATCAGCTTTCGGAATACATCATAGTTATTTCTCACACTAGGGGAACTCAATGTAGTTATTCTCCCAGATGATACTGCTAAATCAGTGAGTGCAGGGATTAAAATAACAGTTCTGCTTTTAACCTAATTTTTCCCTGCTACTATGCAATTTAGTTCAAGTGAAGGTTCATTTTACAAACCCATGTAATAGATAATTTATTAAAACTTCAAAGCTAATCCAAACAGTGGTTCAGACACCTTCACAGTATAGATTTTAATTTAGACTGTGGTCCTCGCAGGACTCTACCTTCACATTGCAGCAGTTCACATTACATTTTGTTGTTTCAGTCTTCCTTTTAGGTGCAAACAACCTTTTAATCAGTCAGACATCAATATGCAGAAACATGAAAAAGAGAAACTGCAACATATTCAGTTTGGTTAGACAATTTGTCACATATTTAAATATCTTTCACAGTCTTTATGACAGAAGTGGCAGTATCACCTCAAGCATCAGCTGAACCTGTAATTCAAGTAGATTATTGAAGGACCAGTGTATGTTCAGGGAAAAAAAGGAACAACTATGAACATTCAGATGTTTTGTTTTTCTATTTGCAGTCGTTGTCTCTGTGTACATCAGGGAGCAAGAAAATGTAAGGTACAGGAGTTCAGAATGAAAATAAATTTTATATTTTAAAAGTAGGCCGTGAATTTGGAGTCTCCGTATTAATGTTTTATTCCATTAAAAGCATTAATAACTTAGGAATCTATGTACAATTGTGCATTGCATTTGCATAAGGAAGGAGTCAGCTTACGAAAAACTAATAACTTCCACAGTATTGTAATATTTTGAATCAATACTGCTTTATTTTCCAAGGAGTTAAATATTTCATAAAGGGAAAAATTGATGGTCTTAAGAGACTATCTGGGGGAGGAGATAAGCAGAAATTATTTTTCACTGAATGCAGACAAGATACAAAGAAAGGGAAAAAAACCCTATGTGTGTTCTGTGTGTGTCCTAGGACATGAGGGGACTTGTTTAACAAAGCTGAGCAAATCAAAGCTGAGAAATCAGGGCAAGTGGGAAGGTACTGACACAAAAATGAAAGAAAAAAAAATAAAGGGGGGGGGAAAAGTAAGAAAAAGTTGGCAGAATGAACTACCCTCCTCTCACCACAAAAACACCTGTAGCAAAGAGTTCTCATTTCAGAGAGAGAAAAATTGGGCTCTATGTAGATGTAATTGTAAGACACAGGATGAACCCAAAAACATAGGCACTGCTTCAGTCACTGTTGGCCTGCATATGTCATATGATATGTTCAGAAGGGCCTTTTTGGCCCTAAAACCTATGAGTCTTCACAAGATGTGCAACTTGATGGCAAAAATAAATGCCTATTTGCAACTGTCAACAGCCTTTTTAAACATTAGGTTGTTTCATAAGGTTTTGTAAATCAATTATCGTATTTTTAATAGGAGAGATATCTGTAATTCCATCTGGAAACAAAGCAAAATAATAACTATAACCTTAACAAACATTTAGCTCTCTCTGCAGTGTTACATCTGGAAATCTTTTAAGCAAAGCAAAAAAAAACAAATACCACAGAAAGCCCCTCAGATAGAATAAATGAGATCTGCAGAGTGTCCAGTTGCAGGCCTTTTCTGTTTCTTTACACAACTGATAAACAATTTCATTGCATATTTGAGAAGCCAACTAAGATGTTCTCTTCTCATTTGCTCTAGGATTGCCTCTTTCTTTGGACTTTTATTTGACTGTAGAGATAATGGGTTTCATAGGGTTTTATATTTTCAACAAAAAAATTCCAATAGGTCTTGAGCCAAGGGTAGCCTGATATGGCGGGAAATTTGTTATAAAGTGGACTACACATAGCTAGGAGCAGAGAGAAAAGTCTGTGAATATGGAATATTGACATGGTGCTAAGAGAAACCCAGAATAAAGAATAACTGTCTGAAAAAACATGACTGCATGGCTATTGTTTTTATTTTTTTTAATTTGTTGCTTTTCCTCCTGTCTGCTACTATCTTCTAATTTTTAAGTGAAATATCATGGCAGTGAATTCTTAGGAACATTTGGCTTTCCTACTTGTTTGCTGAGGGAAGGTGATGCCTTTTTTTTGCAATCCCCCTCTACCCTTTCACTTTGTTTTGGCTATGCTAACAAAGAGAGCTCCTGAACTCCAAGCAGTGTCTTAAAACACTTGTGTTCACATATAGAAAGTTTTAGCTTGACTGAGCTGTAGCTCTATGGAAATAGGAAGTAAACACTCAAAATCAGAATTGAGCTTCAGCACTGAGGTGACTTCAGCAATACTCACAGCCCAGATATGAGCAGGGTCATCTCCTGAAATGGCTTTGTTCATGTGTCAGTGAATCAGGCAGAGATTTACTCATTCAATTTTTCAAACACAGCAAATTATGCATCCCAAAGTTCACCTGCCCCCTAGAACTGCAGCATGATGCAGGACATGTAAATAGCTCTGCTCTCCCCCATGATTTCTTGCGGAACTCACAGAGGCAGTGAATAAAACTGCCAACAGCTTTCATATTTCACCCCAATAAAATCTGTATTTTACAGCTGAGGGGGTTGTGGATTTATCTTAGTTTTGGTTTGGTTTGGGTTTTGTTTGTTCATTTTGTAAGGGCTATTTATTTTGGCTTATATATTAATCAATATTTCACCCTATTACTTCCAAGAAAGCAGTAGGAGCACTTGTAAGCTATTCACTGTGGGAAGAGGAGTGTACACACTGAGAAAATGTTTGCTGTTAATATTAGACTATTGTCAGCCAAGGTTAGCTAAGATGTAAGATTTCATCTACAGTTTGTAGTGCTTGTTCAAAAAGATGAAGATTGATTGTTGCTATATTTAAACTGATTATTTTTTTCCCCATTTTTTGTGCTGTCAAAGCCAGGAATACTTTTAGTCTGAGTTCAGCTAAAAACTTTTAACCTCTCAAATGTTCCTTGGTAGTACTTTCCCTAATTCAGTTGCATCGTATTTGGTGCTGGCTTCCATTTTTTTTTTTTTTTTTGGGCATCCAGTAAGACTGGTGGTGTATCTGACATATTCCTTTTCGCAGAATGTGTGCATAAGCATGGACACATGAATGTGTATGGAGATTCGGTGTCGGTGTGGGCTCAGGCTGCAAGGACTCTCACAGCTAGAAGAAATATCCTCAGCTCACACTGGCCTGAGTTTCTGCATGTGTCTCTGGGGGCCACATGCAGTACAATGTAGGAAGTCGAGATAAGTTGTCGAGACCTGGGACACTCTCGTATTTGGAAGCATAAAGCTTGCTAAAACTAGGGAGGAAGGTAAAGAGCCAAGGTTACACATAGCTCACACTTCCTGTATTCGTATTATATGGAAATCTTATGGAGCTTCCAGCTCAGTAATTCCCAAGTAAGATGCAAAAACTATCTGAGTTTAATGGACACATACCTATTGTCCTCCCAGGATCCTGATATCAAATTCTAAGCTGACTGTGATCTGGCAATGAAGAAGCTTTCTCCCCTTTTCTATAAGCGGTCCACATCCCTTCAAAAATTACTTTTTGGAGGTAATCAAAAATTTTAATTTGTCTTCTAGGGAAATGGAGTTGATGAGAATGTACTGTTAGTGTATCCATTTATTGGTCTCTTTGCTGGTCCATCAACAAATTTCATTCAAATCAGAGAAGAAGGAAAAGTCTCAGAGACATTCTGATGCTTTTATTTTAAAGAAATACATCAGCATGAATAGTGAAAGCACGAATTGCTCTTGCTCAACTGAACAGTTAGAAGTCAGGGGTGGAAAGTGGGATGTTCTAGTCAAAGATACAAGAGGGAAGTGGCACCATGTGCAGGGATTTTTTAAGGAATTTGGTAGAGAAACCAGAAATGGATGAGACAGCACAGATGTCAACAACTTATAGACACTCCAGTGTTATCTGCTCTTCTGTTCTTGGAACAACTTTGTCTTTAATGTCATCAATGGAAACACATTTTCATTTAATTCATGTTTTTCATGTTAACCGGATGACCTTTGTGTATGTATCGATGTGCAACACATTTATATATTTTTTTTTTCCAGTGTAGATATGCATAAAAAAAGAAGCTGAATCTATTTATAAAGTCAGATGGTCTTTTCCAGAGGGGCTTGATTTTAATACGAATATCTTTTTTCTGCCCTAAATCAGTAAAATGATGGAACGATATCATTGAATCTAAAGAAAGGCCATTGTTTGTTTTAAACTACAGCTTATTAGGGCAAAATCTTTCAGATCAATATATTTTCTGTAATGTATGTACATGGCAATAGACAATACTTATGACAATAATTAGGAAAATAAAGCCTCATATTGAAATTTCTTGTAATGTCTCTGTAAATGCACCTCGCATTTATTACTCAGTTAATAATGTCTTAAAAAAAAAAAAGCAAAATTATTTTTTTAGGCATTTAACAATGGATCTCCTAATGTTAAAAATTTAACATCAATTGTCACTTGTAAACTACACATTGTTCTAAATTTAAGAATTGAATCCTTTACCCTGATGGCCGTGTGAAAGCAGATTTCTTATCTTTGAGCTCCACATCAAGAGTGTCAGGAAATCATTCTTTCACTGCATTTTCTTACATCTTTAGAGGCTAGGGCTCATCTGCAATGGTGAACCTCCATAGATCTCAAACCATCGTAAATATCATGCTCTTCGAATTCTTCAGAACTATTGTGAATGTCAATCGTATCGTGAAAGTACATGGTCACCAGATGGCCTGAGCTGTTTGCCGTGTTAACTGGTGCTACAACACAAAGAATCCCCTTTTGTGTTTTGGTGTACAAACACTGCATGGACACCACATGAACACAAGGTCCTATGGCCAGTCTATCGTGCAAAGCAACTGCTTTGTTTCCTCAGTCTAATTCCTTGCATTTTCTTTCCCAATAAGTCCAAAGTTAGTCCCTTTTGATACAGATATCCTATGTTTTACTACTTGTTCACAGACCTCTCAGATGACCAGATAGATATTTTTTTTTCTTATTGAACTAGTTGGATGATTTGTAAAAATGAACAGTTAGAGAAGTACATTGACTTTCTCTATCAACTTTCTGAGATCTATAACTCCTATTGGAATTTCAGTTTCAGGCAGGATTTCTGATGGTTCTTCCACAAAGTTCCTCCCAAGCTCCCCTACAGTAAACTGATATTAAAATATGTGTATCTGATTTAGTCTTTTCCTACCATTATCTTGTACTCTGTGAATACTTCTTTTAGCTCTACAGTTTCTCTGGTGCTCTTCCTGTTCCTGATATGCTTGAGAAAGATATATTATAAATTCTTACAGGTTTTGCAATTTTTTCTCGGATATTTCTTTGACATGCCATATTCTGGTTTTATCTTTAGACTGCTTGAGTTTGTGGTTCTTTCTATTTATTTCCCTCATTTTGATACAACTCTGATGTCTATAGCCATAGGTCTCTATTTCTGTGCCTACCGCGCCTTACCTAAATTTGGTTTTTTTCTTCCTCCAAGCCTCCACCTCCATTTCAGTTTCTACACTTTCTATGCTGATTTAGATGAACTAGTAAGGGAAGATGCTCATAACAGAAGACATTGGAATGAACAAGAGTTGTCACATTCTAAAAAGAAAATATGTGTAAGAGATGGGTAGACTGGATGGGGATTGATTTCACATAACTGTGGCTATCAAAAAGCAGAGTCTGTCTTCCTTGATCATCTAGTCTTCCTCTATTATCACGGAAGAGAGAGGATTGTCTGCAGGAGGTGATCTCTCTCACCCAAAGAGACAGATCTTGGAAGTGATTACTTACCTTTGTAAACTAAGGACAGAGACTAGAAGAGTGGGTTAAAATTGAGGCTTAGTAAATGGCTTACTAAAGTTAAGTGAGATGTGGGGTCATGACCCAGAAGTGTCAGTCACTGCTTTTTTTGTGTTCTTGGATTAATTCAATCTGAGGAATGAACTGAATGTGATTTTCATTGGCTTAGGTAAAGTTATAGATTTAGAAAATACAATCTCTTCTTAGTGTCTTAATTTTCAGCAGACACATCTCTTTTATTTTAATACTTCAGTTTTACAAAATCATTTACTTATTCAATCAGTCTACGTGTCTAGTTTCACTGCACATCTCCTGGTGAAAAATTCCTTGGCTCTTGCCATAAATGGGAACAAAGAAATTCAGACACACTGCAAAGAAAAATGGGTACCATTTCTGTCAGCTGTCAAGACCTTATATCATGAATAAATCCCGAGGAGGAAAGGCTCCTTTCTGCAGCTGCTGCTCGGTGTCTCAGATTCTCAGCCTGAGAAGAGCTTCTGTTCTCTGGCTGTGTTATGTAGTCACGTCAGCTTCATACCTACTGGTGAATAGAGATCCTGGGTACAATGAATCATTCAGCCCTCTGTACAAGGAAGGAAATACTTGGATGGCTAAAGGCAGGGTAGAGTTTCACTCAGAGCTGCATGAATTTCCCCAAAACTTTCTTAAAAAAACTGTGTAATGCTGGTTTTAGTATGTTCTATTTGTCATTCAGAAACACAACACATTAGCAGCTTTGAACTCCCAGGTACTAAAAATATATGTTACATAAGCAGATTGAGAGAAGGACTCAATGATGGTTTCAAACAGAAAATATTCTTAAGCATCTTTCCATTGCTCCACCTAAATAGTGCAATTCTTGCAAACAGCAGAACTATAGACACTGAGACAGCCAATCTGAACTAAAGAGTGTAAAGAGGTAACTGAACCAAGATAAATATTCGGACAGATCTGCAAATTCAAGAAATAATTTTTCTTTATTCTGAAATAACATATGCCATTGAACCTAAAAGTTTTCCTTTCTTTTTCTTTGATTTTGCAGGTATTTTCCTAGGCTGTTTTATTCATTCTTCATTTTTACCATTCGTACCTTTTCTTTCAATGACAACATTTTTAGCAGAATTCTAGCATATAACATCAGGGAAGCACTCATATAACATATTAAGGATTTTGTTTTACAAAATGCCAATCATAACAAAATCTTTGAAAGAGTCTTGTTTCTTAAACAAAATTCAGTGCACAGTGTTATTGAAATACATACTCCAAAAGGGAAACTATAATTGAAATAAATCTTTGAGCAACATTTTTTGCCAACCAAATAAAGTGAATGCCTGTTACCTTGCTCTAAATTTAAACCAACCTTCGTTCATAATTGCAGTAAGAAAAACCCCAAACCTCTGCTAGAATGGAAAAAAAATACAACCAAATTAACCTGAATAGCTATGAAACCAATAACTGTACAACAGAGGAGTCTTAGAGAAAAGCAATATGTGAAATTTAAATGTAAAATCTCCAAATGAAAAAAAAAGAACAAAAAAGATGGTCCTAATTAGCAACAGACATAGACATTAAATAAAATGCAGAGGGGCACAGGATATAGGAAACTATTTCAAATATGTTAGCACTTTAAAATGTCAGACAGTTTGAGACAGTTATGAAGAATTTATTCTTTGGTTTTGGAAGGCCTAACAGACATGCAATAAAATTCACAGGAGCACTGCTAGAACAGAGCAGAATAGCAGGAAGAGTCAAGTGTAACAGTAATAAAACCCTGTATTTAGCAATTTTATATTTCTATAAAGAGGATGAATAATGGTGTGCTTATTTCTTTGTCTTTGCATGGGTTTTATATACATGCAGGCATGCAGAATCCATATAGAGATCAGAAGTTCCATGTTATGATGGTTGTAGGGAATCTGGTCTATTTCAAATTAAATAAAATAACCAGATTTTATTTAAACCTCTGAGGGGAAAATAAGAGAGAAAATGTCAAAGGAATAGCAATTTTTAATTTTCAAGAATAGCAGCAATAAATCTCAAAAGAAAACAAAAGCATTCAAAATTAAAATTAAAAAAACCTAATGAACACTTCACTCTGAAAATCATGAAGAGCTGTCAGAACACAGTTGTAATTTATATCAAAAAGCAACACATTGATATTTTACACAAAGTCATTATCTCTAATGTAATATTTGAAGATGCCTGCAATTAGATTTTATTGTAAGTGTTCATAGAGTTGTAAGAGCAGAAGGCATTTACCTATGTTCCATCAGTACATTATACGCTGCTGTAGCTCATTCATCATTCTGTATTTGCATTGGTTTCAAGGCTGCTAGAGGTATAATTTAAGGAGAACTGATGGCTTTTTTATTTCTTCGAGAAGATGGAACTTTTTTCTAATTATGAGGTGACATTTAGTGACATGCTATCTGTAAGAAACAAATATTTTTGCTGCTAGTATTTTCTTTTTTTTTTTCTAATGTAAATTGAAAATACTTCCATCTTCTTCCTTTGAATTCTGGTATCTGGAAGAAGCAAACCATTCACCCTAATGGCCCAAGATATTTCAGAAATATGCAAAATACATAATTCCCTGCAGTTCTTTTTTTTATAAGCAAAACCTGTATATCTGTGAGCCAATGGAGTGAAGAAGAGATGGAATCTTACTTGGAAAATGTAGTCAGCTATATGCTACTGTAAGAACAGCTTGCTCTATTAAGAAAGAGGGTCCCTGGAATTATTCCACTTACTTTTTTAAACTCAGGAATGTGGTGAAACATTTCATCCAGACTGTGGATCCGCTTAGAAGTTTTCCTCTTCCCTAAAAGTCATGGGAGCAGACAGGTCACCACCACTACCTGTTCCTCCATTAGGACATGCATTGATATGCCCACGCTGTATTTCTGCAGGTTGGCTGGGGAGGAGATGGCAGATCATCCTACCCATTGCCTGGCTCAAGCTGGGCAGCTCACTAAGGGTGGGATTTTTCTAAAACATCTCAGTGATTTAGGATCGTGGGTTTCTGTTGACTTTTGATGGTTCATGTGAAACAGGGATCATGTGTGTACCTACAGAATCCCCTTCCAGAAATTTCCTGCCAAGAGCCAGGTATAACCCACTCTAGACAGCTCTTTATTGGCAAGATCATTTAGGGTAACTAGTGTTCACCACATTGTCACAGCTGAAGTGGACTTGTAACCCATCAGTGCCAAGTTGTATAAACTTCTTGACTTATGTTAGTCACGTGATAAATCATGTTGGTGTACATCCAGGAATTTGCAAAATTGATCTGAGAACTTTGGAGACTGTGGAACATCTGCATGGCATGAAAAATAAGTATCACACTTTAATAAAAGACAAAGCAAAACAAAACAAAACCACCCCAGAAACTGCATTGCTGAAATTGCTGTCTTAGCAGTTCTCTACTTTTGTAGCAAAACCAGCTTCCAAGAGAAAGATTCATAAAAATATTTTCACTGTGACAGCTGATGAGGCAAGGAAAGTCAAGAAGTGTTCATACTTCATTCTCAGAGCAGAAACAATGGAGATTGGGTGAAAATCTCATTCTTTGTGACAAAATTTTAAGACTTCACCATTCCCAGTTTTTACCCCAAATCCCCACTGAGAAAAGACTTCTGAAATGTGCTCCATTTCAATTGCTCTTCACCTGAGATTGCTTTTTTTTAGGTTAAATGGTTTTGAATATCACAGGGACATGCAAACAGAAAATAATTTTTGAGGCAGAGCCATAAGAAAGTCAGGGATTTGTCTGCTATGGAAGAAGCTTTGCACAAGCCTTGTACACTTGGAGCATGTTTTTGGGAAAAAGTTAGTACTTACTTCTCACTGCTTGTGATTAGTAGGCTGTGATTAGTAAAATTAATAAAATTAGAATTGAGTGATAATAGTTGAAGGTTTAAATCCACAAGTAAATTTTCTTTACCTATATTTTTAAAGTATATAAAAAAGACACTTTTTAGCATTTTGACATCACTGATTGGTATCAGGCTTTTCTTTTTTTTAATCAGAATTTCAGTATGCTTCTAGTAGGGTATTTTAATATGAAAACATGAAAAACTCTCTAGCATCCAATCAACTAACAAGAACCTGTGCCTGGCTATATCTTTATTCCAAATTAGTTGAAACAAAGGATTCTCTTTTCTCTTTCTGAGAGAATAAATATTCTCTCAGAAACACAAACCTCTGTCCCTTTTGTAGTTGTATTTGGCCTATGGCATACGATTTTAATGTGGTTGATATGCACTGCAGACACAACTCCCAAGGCACAATGCATTTCTCTGGCAATAGGGGAAAGTGAGATCAGTGCAACGTTAGGCACAACAGCAGAAACACAGACATAACCTCTGCCAGGGTAAAGGGTAAGACCAGGCAGTGCTCTGTCCTAAAGCTCTACGAGTCCTCCATCTTACAGCACAGCAGAATACAGATACCTCACTCATGAGAGGATGTTACTCCTGCTCTTTAGGGTACTTGAGGCTGATTAAGCCCTTCTGTCCTTAGGCTTACTCCAGTACCTTGTTTCTTTAGAGGATTGTGCCTTTACACAAGGAACTCTCCTGCGGAACTGAACCAATGCCCCCCAAGCAAGGGAACCTTTTTGCCCTGGGGACAATCCTTTTGATAATCACAAAATTAGTGACAGGCAATTCTAGAACTATTTTGATAGATGATGTAACCCTGCTATTGCATTCATAAAGACATAGGAAATAACACTGCTATGGGAAAAGAAAGACAAAAGGAAAAAAATAATAAAATGCAGTTCAGAGAAAGAAGAGAAAGATAGTGGACATTAATTTTGATTAAGTGCAGATATCTCCTATCCTTCTCCCAGAAGTGCCTTCTAATCCCAGAGTCAGAACCTGTTAAGAGACTGGGTGAAGCTCAGAGCACACACTCAGATTTCATAGACGATATCTTGCACTGGGTTCTCAGAAGCACGAGCCCCTCTGGTGGTGCTATTAACACAGCGTGCCAAAAGAAAAGCTGGCCCAGCACCTACAGATGCATGAAGAAACCTGGCCAGAACACTGGGGCTCACTTTGAAAGGATCCATTGTCCCTGTGCACACCAAATCCCTTCTCAGCAGCTTCTGCAATTGTTAGCATGAGTATTAAGGAGCCCTTGCATTATGGAGGTGTAAAGAACTTTTCTGTTTTCTTTCCTAGAGATGCATGCAGAGCCAGATTCATATAAGCCTAGGATTTTACAGGTCTGATCTGAGCCCAAGACTGCAAACATTATCCAGGCAGATCTCCATGGAAGTCAAGTAACAGGCTACTGGCTGAACCAGTTTCCACTTGGAGCCTGATGTAACCATGGAGCAGGTGTGAATGCAGACATTGTATCCATCAGAATGAGGATTATGCAAGGCTTTCTTTTAAAAAAAAATAATATAAGGCACTTAGTGCATTAAGACATTTTCTTTATATATTCTGTAATGAATTTAACCAGATTCTTAAAAAATAGCAAAATAAAATAAACAAGTAATGAGAAAAATAAAAACCTACTGTAGATTTCAGCAACTTGTAGGATTAAAGAGGTGGTCTCCCCTTTCATCACACTGCCCACTTCAACCTGCTTGCTCAGTATCTGCCAGGAAACTGTTTAAAGTTCCTGTGTCTTGAAAAATGGCCAATCTTTACAAAGAAAGAGATTTTTATCTAACCGGCCAAGATCTTGGAATGTCAATACTTGGCTCTGACTAATACAAAAATAAATAAATATGCACGCACATGCACACATAATCTAGGATGGAGGTCTATTGCTAGGTAGTTAGAAAGATTGGACTATTTAATTATGGTAAAATTTGATAAGAAATATAAAGGTAAGGAAGAAAATTTACTAAAAGGATCACTGGGAGCCTGCAGCCTTTCATCCTTACATTGCACAGCATATGATGATCAAAATGATGTGTCCCCATCGACTTCCTAAACGACTTGTGTGCTAGTCATGACTCCCATCCTGGTAGACATCTGTGATAGAACTCTTCTCACCCACCTTGAGACATCTCTGGTCTAGCCAACCAGGCTTCTATAGGCAGTCAAGAGAATTAGAACATGACTGCTCAGATCCATCTCAGTAGCATCCTTAAAACAAGGTAGTTGTACTCCAGAAGATATTATTCCCTCTTCAGGAAGTATAAACAATGAGGCTTCACTCTGCATGAATAACCAATCTCCCAATGCCCTCAAAGATCAACAGGGGCAAGGAATACGAATTTTACCCTAAAACTCCTCCACTGTGCTGTGAGAAAGGTTAAATTCTGGGGTCACTATCCAAGGATATTTAATGTTCAGTCATCTACTCCTTTCACTGATACGCTTTCCAGTGAGAGCTCCTCAGTCCAGTTTAGTTCACACATCTAAAGTAATACGTGTGACAAGAAAAGTGGATGCTGAAAAGCTGTTTTCTCTCTCAGTTGAATGTGGAGGCAGGTAACTGAAGAATTTTAGAAACTCAGAATTCGAACTCCAGGGAAACTGAGGAGATTTGCAGGTGAATTTTGGAGCTTTATGAATTGAAAGAACTTTAAAGAGAAGTTTCTTAAAAGATATAGTCCAAAACACAAGAATCTGTTGTCAATAAAACAAGAAGACTAGCATAGAAACTCACCTGTCATCTTGAGCACAAACGTAAGACTTATATTATATAGGGAAAGCAAATACATACATTACCTTTCCTTCAGAATATCCAGCAAGGGACAAATCAGTCCCAGGCAAGGATGTTCTTTGCATTTTTGATGTCCCTGATACTCAAAGAGAGTGTTAGAGAGACATCATGGGAAGAATAACACAGAAGACCAACATGTGTTTTTTCTCTGGGTAAGGTAAGAAAGAACTTCAAGTAATATTTCTCATTTTATTAATGAAAGATAAAACTAAACATTTTGGACCCTAATGTAAATATTTTCCTTCTGATCCTCTCCCCTTGAAAATATTTAACATATTAAATGGGAATATTTCAAAATATAAAAATAAAAGAAAACCAATCTGTGAAAGCAATTAAATGTTTTCATAATACTCAGTGCTGATGGCAGAAGGGAGCAATTTTGCACTTGCTCCTGCCTCACAGTTAAGTCTTTTGAGGCAGCAAGTCCTCCTTAAATTAAGAGATGAAGCACACTGTAAAGGACTGCTAGTTGGCATGCCTGCTCTGTCTGTGCAGCACACTTAATCTATACCAGGAGAGAAAATTTGGAGTCCAGCAAATGCTTTTGTATCCAAATCTCTTCCACAGCATACAGCTACAGCCATGCTATTTGAAAAGCAGAGCTCTCTTAAGAGAGCAATTGCAAAATTTTGCAGATTCCTGTAGGAGCCAATAACATTGGCTGTTCTTTTGTATTTGCTTCTCCAAGATGAGAGTGCACATGACTGCATCTATCCTTCAAAAGCTTCAATTCTGATTTGGTGTGTTTTCTTGATCTGGCTTAAATTTGCACTTTTGTGTTCAGACCTTTTATTTTGAATTCTTTTGGGTTCCCTCTTCTTTTTCTGCAGTATTTTAATAGGCAGCTGTTCTGCATTAATCTAAATGAAAAGAGTTTTTTTTCTCTCTGGTTTAATTATGTTCAGCTGATGGTTTTGATTTATCTTCTTCAAAAATGTATCAGTGTTGTTTTAAATGCCTACACGTCTGACAAATACTGATTCTTTTTAATATGCATCTATGCAATTCACCTGGAAGCTGTTTTTCATGCACACTAGCATAGAAGCGCCACTTGCATTTCTGAGGCATTTATTATAGGATCTGAAAACTCAGCAGCTAATAAAACAGTCAGTTTTGGATAATGATCAGTCCAGAGAGGCCATATGGGGACACAAGGGACACTGGGGAATTTTTGCTTCTTATGGAATTGAAAGAAGTGGAAAAGTTGGATAACCACGTATTTGAAATTGCTTGTGAAAAATTAGACAGCATTCTGGGAGGAGTAGACAACATTGTGTCATTTCCATTGTGACAGTCGGTTTTGAAGTGAAGCACAAATAAAGGAAGAAACCCGGGAGATCAGTCTCACATGTTCTTGATATGTTCCTGACACAGGAATAAATCAGCCTGCTTAGATGGGGGTGAATTTGCATCAGAGAAAGCCCATCTGTTTTTATGATCTCCAAAAATACTGAAGCAGTTGCTCTTGCCAAGTTTTCAGATCCTTTTGTTTTCTTCAGGTTCTCTCACCTTCATGTGTTTTTTCCGTGCCACTCCCAATGGAATTATTTCCTTAGGCCAGAATTTGAAGATTCCTCTTTCTTCATTTAGGGTCTGATTCAAACCCATTCAAGTCAAGGGAAAGAGTTCCACTGACTTTAGCGGGCTTTGGACCAATCCTTACATTCCTCCGGAATATGCTTTTCCTTCCATGGTGCTTACAGAAAATAGTGTCAGCTTTACATAGTCCAGAAAAAAGGGAAAAAAGGCAGGGGGCCCAACCTACATGAAGAAGTCTTGGCATAGATATAGAACTGTTACTACTCCTCAGTAGCTCTGTGTAGATCCATTCTATTTTGGAGAAAAAAAATTAAAAATCACTGCATTATTTTTTTCCTTCTCAAGTGTTAGTCAGCTATGGTTATGCTGAGCAACTGGTCTAGGCAGGAGAGTCTCAAAATGTCTCTTAACATATTCTTGCCAGTCTCTCAACATATTTTTACCAGACCTTTGTGATTTTTTATCTTACACTCCATGGGCTTTCTGCCTTTTGAGCACTGTGGACATGGCAAAAGTCTGCACTTTCAGAAGATATTTAGTTAGCTGCCATCAGACTGCTGTCTTCTAATGACAGCTTGAGAGAATTTTGGCCTCTTATCACACAGCTGCTCCACCAAAATTCCTATATGTGGAACAGTCCATTCTTTCTCCATAATAGGAGGCTTTCTCATAGCTCCAGTCACTGTACTTGTGCTCCCACTGCAATCACAAAGAATCTGTGAGCTTCAAGAAGAGTGGAGTACTATGTCCAAGCACATAAAATTGCAGATCCAGTCAAAGTGGAACTGAAGACTTCAAAGAGACAGTGGAGAGGCTCTTACTCTGTGGGGGTAAGAGCAGGCAGGAATTAGCCACTTCCCTCCAGGAGTCATCATGCACAAGCAGGTAGGCAGTACTACCCTAGGAATAAAAAACCCCAAACCTCTGTTGGATGTTGGCCTTTATTTCTGGAGAAGCAATTTTGTATGCTTTGGGGTCAGCCTTTAAGTTTTTGCAATACTGATGATTTGGCTAAAGTTTTTGTGGAAGTGGAAACTCAAGGTACCATCCAACACACTTCAGGAGTGCTATATTTTAGCAGGAGGAGGGAGCTGAACTCTGCATTTACTGACTTTCAAAGTAACTTCCTTAGAATAAAACTACTTTCAGACTAAGTGACACAGAAAATATATTAATTTGTTGGGAACAATCAGTTTATAATTAACCAAATTCATATCCTGCTAGAATTCTTGATCAAGATTTTAGTAATTCAGACTTAATCACTTGAAATTTTACATTGATTCATAACTATGGAAAATAAGTGTTTCTGATCCATTTTTTCTTATTCTTGGAAGAGACATATGGATTTACATTCTTGTAGATAGCTAAGATTGCCCATTGTTCCCCTTATTTCTGCTCAAAAAAAAAAAAAGTGAGATACTTTTTAGAGAATTTAGAAGAAACTATTAATTTTTCATCACAAAGCTGTGAAGAGTGATGGCTCTAAGACAGTATTACAGGAGTATAATTATCTATATCTGGTCATGAAGGCATTGCAGCAATCTTCTTAGAGATCTATAAAATGTACATATAGATAGATATCATATGTCATCTTTGGTGACGGCCAGGTATTATATGACAATGAACACCCTTTATAGACAAATACTGAGTCATCAGCTTTGATGCCCAAGAAGTGAAGGTTATGATAAAGTTATGTAAGAACCAATTTAATTTTATCTCATGTCAGTGACTCATCTTTCTCCCACACAAAATAGTGGTTCTGGCTCTCCTACTGTTTTATCCTTCTCCTGTGTGTAGCAAAGAAATTTACTACTTAAATGCTTGTGCTTTATGTTTATAGAAAACAATGCACAGAGGAAATTGTTTCTGAACACATTTCAAAGGGCAATGGGCCAAGAGACAATGAACCAATTTAAACTACATTTTGAGAACACTGGTGTTTTAATTTGAAATAATTTGTTTTATGTTAAAAACATTCTGAGTATATCCACTTCAGTGTCAGACTTCATAAAACCTCTCTCTCACTTTCTACCATAATTGCCTACACAGTTTTACTAGAAAACTCTTAGAACATGCTGATCGATTGGAGTAAAGAATTCAAGGAGTAAATAGGAAGACATATTTCTAGAACAACAGGAAACACGCTGTAGATGTTCATCTGACTTGTCTGTCACCTGCTGACATCAGAAATGTCAGATCCTGGAAGGGAGGATGATAGTGTTACCTCCAAGTATGGCATACTTGTCCCAGCCCAGACATCAATATGTGGTTCAAGGGGGTCTGTCTTCAGCGATGGTCTCATTTTATTCTATTTCTTTAAATACCGTCTGTAGTACCATCTTCCTTTTTTGATCCCTTTTTTTTTTTTAACACTTTGGCATAATTTCTCTTCATATGTTTTTTGTGTTCCTGCCTCTGTGGTATAAAATTCATCATTGTCACTGTCTTCTCAGTCTCCTCATCAATAAACAAACTCCTCATGATCACTCAATAAAATATTTGAAGTAGCAGTGCAGAAATTCCCCCTTACATCATCCACTTACACAGTTGTCAAATCTGGTTCTTACTTTAATTTGCATTTATTTGCTCTTATTCAGGTAGCATTGAACTTTGTAGTTCTGCTGCAAAGTGGGTTTCATCATTTGTCCTTATCTTACACTCAAAATAGTTTGAATTGCTTTGTCATTTTATAGTTTCTACATTATCTAACCAATCTAGAAATCTTCTGCTTCTCCCTCCATAGCTTAAGATTATTTTTGTTCCCTTGTTCATAATAGAAGATTTTGCTTAGAACACGACACTGTAGATTTGTAAAACTCTTTCTTTGGCCATGCTTTTTCCCCAATTAGTCATCTTGACAGCAGCGTATTTTGCATCTTTTACTACTACTATTTATTTTGCACCCTGATAATCATGTTTCATGGAGAAGGTGATAATTCTTGCCTTGACTCCTATGCCCACTCTCCAGCACTGTGCCTACAACCCTTGCATTAATGATGAAGCATCAGCAGTGTTCTTCTTATGCTCGTTGCACGTGGTGCTCAACGTGAGACACTGTCCACTCTTTGGCTGTTGTGTTGGGTGTCTGGGTTCTCCATGCCACGGCCCTGTGCTGCAGCTGGGAACAAACATGGCCAGTGCAGCAAAGGTTCCTGCTAGATGTACTTCCTGTAGATTTTGGTGAGGTCCTTCACCCATGCCTTGACATGAAATAGAATTAGAATTGTCTCAGGAAATTTGAACCTCAAACATACAGATGTATACATCTGTAGATCCTCAAGACTTCCTTCATAATCACTGGTGAGAAACAGGCACTTCTTGGGCAAAATTATTATGACATATTTTAGATATCTGCAGTAGGATGAGGTGATTCACATCCTAAAAATGCTTATTTCTCTCTAGTGACTGAAAAATTAAGACAACTAGGTTTCAGATGTAGACATCAATATTATAAATACCCACACTTCATCATGTGATTTTTATGTGCAGAATCTCAGGCTGAGGCTGGTGAAAATGAGTCTTATCCCTGATTTAGATGAGTGGCTCCACCAAAAGCTGAGTGATTAGCCTCTCTGAAGGACAACACCACTGAGCCCTTAAGTAGAGGCAGCTACCAC
>VXAD01013011.1:647688-739631 GCA_013399195.1 Dicrurus megarhynchus | reverse complement strand
TTGTGTGGTTTGTTTGTGGGGGGGGGGGGGGTTAGGTCTATGTCTGACCATTAAATCAAAGCAGAAAAAAAATTATTATACGACTTCCTGAGATTCAGACTGCAAAGAACATCAGAAAATTGAGCTTTCAAAATTTCTTTTTTCCCCTTCTTTCCACACATGGAAAAGATGTGATAGGGAATGTGCTGAGAATTACAGCTCTGGAGTTTAGCCTTGTCTATGAGGCACAACAAAGACTCTCTATATTATTTTGTATATATAATGGAGGGGATTTGTATATATAATTTATGTATATAATGGAGGGAAATAGTGAGAGCTAAAGACTTGCAGAGCAGGAACTCTTCCAGTTTTGAGTATTGTTTGTTTGATTGTTTTCAAAAGGCATAGAATGCTTACACAGAAAATAAAATATTTCATCTTGGTGTCTGGGAGGAATCCATCCTACTCCACCTGGAATTTGCTTTGAACTTTCATTGCCCAGATGTGGATGGTTTGTTTAGAGGAAAATATAATTTATCTATATGCTTATGCTGTGCACTTCATGAGATGACTTGCAATAAACACGGTTACAGACATACATATCACTGTTATCTGAAACATGGGATGGATTAGAAGCCCAAGCGCAGCAAAGAAATCCTTATACTGATTTATACAATAATTAATTTAGATTCTGTCCTTACCAACATCAGTAACAAAATTCCATTGACTTAAGCAGTGCTAGAAGTTCAGTCCATGTTACTTTGTCATTTGCTGTTAGCAAAGGGTTCGCATCATGTTCAAAAACGAATGCAATTTAAAAGCTCTTCTGTCTGATGCATCAAAAATGCATTTTTGAATTAAAGTGTACTGTATCAGAATGCAGCCTATTTACATAGCTCAGACTCAGGAAGATCTCATTAAATCTCAAACCTCATAATTGAAAAAAAATATTGGTGGGCAACATGAAACAGATCTTTGTGACAACATAACCATGTGAAATGTGTAGCTTATTACAGGTCAAGAAGTTTGTCTTTACCTACCTATGTCATAGCCCTATTCAGTGAACACATGTGAAGCACACTATTCTTGTAAAATATGGATCTAGTGGTGGCCTGGCTTACCAAAATTTCATTCTCATGTGATTCATTAACCCTTCTGCATTGGTGCTGTTGACATGCAGATGAGATATGTCAGCAAACAGCTGAGGGGCAGTAGTTTTAAAATGTTCCTTACCTATAATTGATCCGAGTGAGCACTGTAATTTTGTCCTCCTGAATGAAGCCAAACATCTTAGCTTAAGCAGAGCTTGAAGATAGCTTTATCTGACCTGTTTGACTTTGTTCTGAAAGGGATTAGGAGCATGCACACTATCTTTTGAGAGGTAGTTTATTACCTCCTTTTTATTTTTTCTCAAATAATAGTTACAGCTGAGAGAGATGTCCATTTCTGCTGCAGAGACCTGGTTTGTACTCTTGCCCTTGGCTAAGACACATTCTTAGAAAATGAGAGGCCAGTCTGCATCGACTCTGGAATGACTCATTTGTGGATTCTGAGTATGTCGTTTAAGGAATAAATTCTGTACCACGAAAAACTGTCTGTGTAGGAATTCAATTTAGAAAAAAGTTCAGGCTAAAAAATGCACTTCTTAGCTAGTAGGGAAATTAATAAAATGGAATGTGCACATTGTCTATTTGTAGAGATGTTTAGACAAGTTAGTGGAGGTGACTGAAAGAGAATATTGGAATTTGTATTGTATTTAAAACTAATTTTGTTTTCTTCAGTTTTCAAAGTCACAGATATTGAAAATAATAATAAAAAAGAAGCAGTCTTAAATATTTCATTATCATAAGGCAGCTTATTTGCAAAGCTTGCTATTAAGAAATGTTTAGAACATCATTATATATTCAGAAATTTGTGAGTCAGTATTCTGACAGGTTATAATAAAAGAAAAATTTGAGAGGGAAATTAGGCATTTTTAATCAGTTATTCTTCCATCTGTGACAACGAATGAGTTTTTAGTGCTGGCTGTAAAATTAGGGCGCAATGTTGGAATACTTTTATAACAAAGTTTTTATTTTCCTTTCCCTAGAACCTTGGCATCTATTTTCTCATATATTTATAGTCTATTCATCAGATTTTGGACTGTTCATTCAGGTTACAAATGAAACAAACCCCAAGATTAAAGCCAAGCCTTCAAAGCAGGTATATCCAGTGTGATCTGCATGGCCAAGATTGAGAAGCACTCCTGTATATGCTCAGTTTTGAACATAGAGACAAGTGCTTTACTGAAGTCACGAAGAGATGGAGATTAAAAGTTGTTGTGGTGAATGGACATTTGTAGCCTGGGTGAAAACCACAAGCTTGTGTGAAGTACATGTGTGACACAAGTTTCAAAGAACCTTGCCAAAATCTTAAGAGTATTACAGTGCTGAATGCATTCCAAAATCTTTGTCATACTTGGTCTTAAGAAATAACTCATCTCACTATGTAGCCTCTCTAAAATAGCTGGTCTTTAATGGGTCTTTTCCAAACAGAGCATATGAAGTCAGACAAGAGGAATTAGGTGGCTTTGCAGGGCACCACAGTTGACCCGTATGTGCTGTAATGTATGGAATGGCTGAATGTGCACTTGCTGCCATGGTGATGTAAGAAGCAGACGTTCCCCATGACGGCTGCCGGGGCCACAGCCGGACAGGCAGCCTCGCTGAGGTGAGCAGGGCTGCTCAGCTCCCTGGCCCCGGACCAGCATGACAATTATTCATGCACAGCAGGATCTTTGCTCGGGGAAAGAGGATACAGTTAGCAATGGATTAGATCAGCTGAAAGCTCAGCAACTTTTTTTGCAGGAGAGTGCAATGCAGAAAGTGTTGTTTGATCAGAGCTGAGTTTCATAGCATCCTCTCTTAAATTATAAAACTAGCATATAGGCTACATTATACATCTATGTTTGGTTTTGGTATTGTCCTGGGCATTTCTTCTATGCAATAGTTATCCCCTTTTACTCTGAATTCTAAAGTGGTAGTAATGATTTTGATTTGAAAATCCAATTTTACATGTTCAGCTGTCCCTGAGACGAAAGGTCTACAGTGTACCTTAACCCAGCAAGAGAGCAGACATTCTGGACAAATAGCTCTGAGAGATTTAGGTACGTCTCATACTGCCTTGGGGCCAATGTGTAGAATAAGTGACCTCTTTGATGATGTCCAACCTGCTCTCGTTTTGGAAATGAATGTATTGTGACATGTCCTGTGGCCAGGTTGTCAGGTGGTTCTAAGTCAGTCTTATGCAGGTGGGTTAGTGGCCTTATGCTGACTTCTGTTCAGAGCATAAGGCTTAGATCTAGCAAAGCAAGCCACAGGGCATTCCACTTCCCCCTTAGTGGGGTTCAAGGCTGAAGCAGAATGATAATTTTTAAACTCACTATTTGAGGACTATTAATTCCAATGTTTAGGTCAAATCAACAGGTAGTTACAATATTGACATGTGCTATCATGCTCACTGCAAAAACAAATCTTTGTCTTGTGCTCCTAAAACTGGCACCCAGCATTAACCCAGGGCTGAAGGAACTTGCCATGTAAAATTAAATGGTCTCATCTATTTTAGTGCAACACTGTTTGCTCCTTCTGGGGAAAAATAGAGCAAAGGAGTCTGGCTGGGATCTGAATGCAAGATGCAGACAGACTGAATTTGCATGTTCAATATGTTTATTTTCATGACCAGACCCTTGGCTAGAGACTCAGAGGTAAGGGTTATATTGAAGTATTTCCTAGAAGTAATTCATGCTTTTGAAAGGAGGAGGCTATTAAACAGACATACTTTGCTCCATCTTCTGTGAAAAGTCTACTGGCGCCCATCTATATGTTGCTAGATGTTCAACTAGGCACTGCATTGACAGGTACCAGACTGGCAGTATTGGGCGCAAGCTCTGTCTGAATAGTGCAGGAGATATATCCCTACCAAGCCCTCCCCAAATTGCTTCTAGAAGCACTGATTCCCTCCTGCTGCTCCAGTTTACTGCTCCCTTCCCTTCCTTTGGGTCTCAGCTAACACTTCTGCCTGGCTGTTGGCTTCCAAACCATTCAGACTGAAGTTGTTCATTCAGAGAAGTTGTAGATGCCTGTTGTGTTCAAGGTCAGGTTGGATGGAGCTCTGAGCAACCTGGTCTAGTTAAAGGTGTCCCTGCCCATGGCAGGAGGGCTGGAACTAGAAGATCTTTAAGGTCCTTTGCAACCTAAGCCATTCTATGATTCTAAGTTCATTAACTGCTGTCTCTTATACCAAAAAGGCAGGTATAAGGCACACACCTCAGTGTAGCTTACTAATTTAAGAAGGTTTGGGTTTTGTTCGTTTGGTTGGTTTTTTGCAATGACTTCTGTGAATCCCCTTTCTGTATCCAAATCTCCTCACTTGTTCTTGGTGACAACTGAGTCCTCCTTGAACCTTCCTCCCTTTGGTAAATAGAGTTTTTAGTCACAGTGAAAGAAGAATTTACATTTCTCCTTGTTCTCTACTAATTCTTATGCTGTCTCTTTCCTAGAGCAAAAAGGAGCCTGAAGAAAATCCTACTTATGAAACACCCTCATTCTTAGCTCTGCTGTGCAAATGCTGCCACTTCCTTAATTCCACAGCTTCTACCTCAGGGAATTTATTTTGGACTCTCCTTCCATTTTTGCCAGAGAGCTCACTGTTTCCAAACAAAACAACCTTCCTTCATGACCTCTTCAGTCAGGACATTAGCTTTCTCCTGCGGAATAATGTTACTTGCTTGATAACTGATCTCCTGCTCTGGTTTGTGCTGAGTCTGCCTGGTGTGCACAGCATGCTGCCAGCACCCTTTGAAGAGCAATTAAGAAGTCAGAAAGAGTTTGCAGCATGTTTGTGCAATGAAGACCTTAATGGATGAGGACAACTCCTTTAAGCCATGCTACCGACACAGTTTAAGCCAGGGGAAACTTTAAAATGTGTATGTTTTACTAATGCAGTTCTATGTCAGTCACAGGTACATGCTTGAGTATTTGCATGTCTTGTTAATAGCCTTAAATAACCTAACACCCAATCCATGACTTGTTAACAACTTCCTTGGAATAATAGGGGATGAATAAATCACTGTGTTTGAGTAACCATGCTATTAGCCTTGAAAAGAAAAAAGAAAACAGATGGGAGAGAAAGACATAAAGGAAGTCCCAAAAGACTTTGCTCCTTGAGAACATAACACCAACATAAATTTACACGTAAATTTATATTGTAAAATTAAAGCAATGCAGAAAAATTTATCCTTTTCCACCTTATTTCAGAGGAACAGCAACATTAATTTGGATTTACTTTAACTAATTTAGCCACAGATTAAACTGAATCAAAGTTAAGCCAGTCATTCTCAGATAAGAAAATGAACCCAGTCAATTTTACAAATATAGAGGCTGATTTGAGTTACACTGGTCCAACTTTTTCTCATCTGTGAGTATTTAGTGATGGCAAATGAGCAAAGGCACATGTGATCACAAAGATGAAGCTGCAGGAAATTACTTATTTATAGATCTCTTCCTTGTTTTTTCTTGGTCTACCCATAATAGAGTTAGCAAGGGAGAAAAGATCAAAATCTGAATAGTAACATTTAGCTAAGTTACAGCTAACGGGGGCTATGCAGGGACAGCAGAGTAGGAAGAAGGTGTTTCACTGCCTGGCACTGAGAGCAGGCTGGTTCACTTTGGCCTGCAGTTGGTGACAATGTGTTGGCAGAAAGTCTGTCAACTCATCTGGCTTTCTGTCTGTGTGTTCCTTCTGCCATCCCCAGTACTAGCGACCAGAATTAGTTTTGCTAGCAAGTGTAGTCATCTCATATTTTTTCTTTCTGTTCCTCAATGAGTATATAGAAACCTGTGCAATCTGAGGATTTTTCTCTCTCTGGCTTACAGTGTATGATGTAAATGAAGCAATGTATTTGTTGTTACACAAACCTCAACAAGACATGTAAGGTCAGGTATGTACAATCCTTACCTGTACTTCTTAACCTCGAGTACCCTGGGTTAATGTGACAAACCTTTTCCTGGCCTAGGAGAGAGTGATTAGAAGAAAAGAATAGCTCTTTCCTCACCTCATGATCAGGGCCTGCCAACATCACAAAGAACTGCAACAAATGTGTTGCCATTATTGTTTATAATAATTCTTTTCTTTGCCGTGAAGTGGTTCTTGGCCTAATGGTTATAAACTGTTGTCAGTGGAAAGTCTGAATTCTCTGGGTAGATAATACATTTCTTCCATTCTGATTGTCTGGAAGGTAATATTGTGGATTTGGGTATCAGAACACTTTATTCACAGATATAGTTTTAGGCATCACAGGCTTTCCCTGTCTTGTGGGGAACACAGTGCAGTAAGGGAGAGAAATTGGGCAGTTTAGCATAACAGTTGTTTCCATGAGATCCTTGTTCTGCTTGCAAGATGACACAGTCCAAGAGGGAGGTCTGGCACGTCAGCATGGCGGCTCTTGCCATCCTGAACTTCATCCCGGCACAGGAACATGAGGTGTCCTGGTCTCTTTGTTTCCTCTTTGACCCCCACAATGGTCCTGGCTCTGGATGCAGGGCTGCAGGTTCTCCACCAAAGTCATCAGGGACTCCTGGGAAGATCCCAGCATTGACTCCCAGGTTTCCTCAGTTATAGGATTAGGTAGGAAAATACTCCATTAGCATTTTGTCTGAGCAGCTTGAGCTGTTATTGCCTGGTTTGCCATCACCACAGTTGATGGAATCCATAGTCGGTTTGTTCCAGATATGTCCTAGACCCTTCTGTATTTCCTGAGGATTAATTTTTCTCATAGTTTCACTCTCTATTTCCTGAGCACACCAAAGTGCTTTGTTGTTTGTGGGAGGTGGCTTTATGTGAATTGCAGACAGTTCACCTTGTACAGTAAATGCAGCTACTATCCATGGACTCATTACCAGTTCAAGATTTCTTACTAGCTGAGGTCCTGTTCATTTTTCAGATGTGGAGAGTGCAGAAAAAAAGCTGGAATATTGCTCTAAAGTCAGTTTGTATTTAGATAAGGGAACGAAATTCATATCTGCTCCAGTGATGTGCTATGGCTGAGCGAAGTACTTAGAGATGAAAGTGATAAGGTAAAAAATATATTTTCATTGACTCAACTGTATCGCTGTTAGGTATGTAGACACTTGCATTCAAATCTTTGTTTCCCATCTCTGCTATTGCTAATACCTCTGGTAATAGGTGATTTGTCATCTTTGTACAATCCCATTAAGCTTTTTGTACACTCTTCCAGCCCTACACTCAACAGAAACAGAATAGATCAAACTAATATTCATATAAAATGAAGCTTGGTTTGTCTGAATGGGCTTTTTGGTTGGTTTGTTCTTAATTAGAATTGAAGAACAATCTTTGTACCTATCATTTGTGGAAATCTTTCTGTGTTTTATTTAATAAGAAACCCCAACAGCTGTAAAAAAAAACTAAACCTATGTTCTATAAGCTGAGATAATGTGGTTTATCATAAGGAGAGGGTTAATAAACCAAGTTGTATTTAACCATTCTTCAAGTCTGGCCTTGCTGAATGAATTACTGCAATTAGACTTTTTCTGGGAGAGTGTTGTGTCTAACAGAGCTCACACATCAAGAATGAGCAGGATTATGAAATTTGAGGAAAGAGAAGGCCTCTTCTTGGTGCGTTTGCATGTACAATTTATATCGTTACTATTTCAAGGGTGCTACTGTGAACTAATACATGTGGTCCAGCACAAGCAATTTGGAGACAACTTCTCTTTTGGGTGCCTGTTTGTGAGACTGAATCTAGTAAAACACGTGTTTCATCCGCCCATCAGTAAGGACCCCAGTAATGGGAAGATGCCCAGTGACTTCAGTGGGAGTCAAATTTCAAAGTAAATGAAATTTAAAATACTCGTTAAACCATGGCTCTGAGAACTGCTAGTCTCTGATATTTGAATATAAGATGAAGGAGTGCAGCCAGGGCCTTGAAGGAGAAAATGCCTGCAAGTTTTAGTGTTTGAGCAGCTTAGCACAGAGAGATGGAAATGGAAGTTTGGAAGTCTCTGGTAGTTGCAACAGACCATGGCATGAACATTTGAGTGCATGTTAATTAGCTAGTTATTTCTGACCTATTACCTTTTCCTTTCCTATTAGGTATTTTCTATGCAAAAGTGATTAAAATGGGGAGACTGTACAGACACCTGAATGGCTAGAGGCTGTTCAGATGAAATCCAAATCCCCTAAACTTTGTTACCGCATTCCACTAATGCTATGAATTCTGTTTAGCTGATACCAGCATGGTTTTATTCATATTAAATTTCTCAAAGTTTTATTTGCCTGACTTAAATAAAAATAAGAATTGGTCTAAGCCTTCCAAGAAAGGACCTTAAAAGTCTCAGATTTGAAGCACAAAAAGATGAGGTAATTTAAAAGGAAAAAGAAAGACAGAGAGAAGTAAAAGGAAAAAATAGTAAAAGGAAAAAATCGAATAGCTGTTCCAGGTTATACCATTTCAAGAAAAAAAAAGTTCTGCAAATATGATACCCTCTAAATTTCCAGTGTAATTTTTGAAGCCTCAAATTTGAGGGCTTGATATGTATTTAAGCTGAACATTTTATTATTCAATCAGTCAATATTTTGAGAAGAGACAGGCATAAGCTGTCATCAACAAGACATCCTATCCAGCTTTTTGTTTTCCAACAAAATTTGCAGATTTGGCTCAACTGAAACATTTAATATGTCTAACTCTATTTCCAATAGTTATTTTAAATTAAAAATGAAGAGACGTTTAAAGGTAGCAATTAGATGTTTTAAAAATCAACACTTTTCTATTTAATACAGACATAAGTCTTCATTTTGAAATTCTCTATTTTGTGATGTCTAAACATCTTAATTATTTTCCAGTAAAATAAAATCTTTTTTTTCAATCTATTATTACTCTTTTACTGTTTTGATGACCTAAATATTCTTGTTGCATATATTCTTTGGAAGCAAATTTTCTGCAACCAAGTTACTTTAGACCAACACTACTAATGTTTTCCAGCATCATCATAACTCATGAAAATCTGTCACATCCTAGAACCATGGTGCTGGACATGCAGAACAAATACTGATTAGGCGTGGGTGACTGAAATTCTGGCTCCATCCCAAGGTGAGGCTGACTTGTTTACAGGTTTTGACACACTAAATGATCTTTTTTCCTTTGTGCTACTATCCATTTCACTGTGTAAGAGGCAGCTGGGAGAATGGGCTCAGGGTGGATGAGAACTGGCATCGCCACACAGCCACTGGCAAGGGAGTGAGAAGCACTCTGCCCTTTGCTCAGAAGACCTGTGCAAAGTAACTATTACAAATGCTCAGCTGTAGCATCCTTCTGGAGCTGTGAGAGTGACCCACGTTTTGGCTTTGCAGGGCCTTTAGCAGGAGTGTAAGTAAATGAAGCAGCATTGCAAATCCCAGCTACACTGCCCTCCTGTGTATTTCAGGTACAGCATCCATGCACAAGCCCCACTACCACTAGCTTTAATTACCATGGTGAAACATTTTATAAACAGCAACACGTTTCCTGAGTGTTAGTCATGATGTTCCTTCAGTTGCAAGGAATGCAACTATCAAAGGCAAGAGCATTTACAGAGCCTCCCAATGCACTATAAAAAAAATAAACCAGGCAAGTAATCGGGACTTAATTTCTACCTGAATTTTTCTTTAATTTTCTCAAATAATGCAGCAAAAGAACAAGCCCCATTACTTGTTTCTTAGCTTTCTCCCTATAAAATGCTTCAGAGTATCCCTTACCCACCAGAAGGGAAAACCCTTGTGGACCCTGTGATAGAGCTGAAGACCTGCATTTAGCTCCTGAAGTCGTAAGAGCAGTCTGAATGTTCCCCGAAGCAGCTCCCATTCTCATCTTATCCCATCAGGACATCAATACTTGTGAAAAAAGACTGAGTTTGTCAATCCCACTGTAAATCTTGGAATACAGAAACAAAGAATGAAATTTTGTCTGAAATGAAGAGGCTGTGTGTCCTGGATATTTGGCATGAGAGCACACATGGTGCTGGCTGACCTGGGGAGTGAGGAGAGGAAGAGGTCCTTTTGCTAGTCCTCCTGTCTCAAGGAATAAGGCTCTGGGCCTGTCCCTAAAAAATTATGTCCAAAGCATGCAGAAACACAGGCATGTGAATACAGTTGCACCAGCCTGAATTGCTTAGGCTAGTTCTGGAAAGGACAAAAATAGTGCCAAAAACAACAGGTGAAAGAAAGCTACTGAAGTCCTCACTGAGGAAGAGGAGCCTCTGAGGAATTACAGAAATCAGGAGAAGCCTGGAGCCCCTTTTGGGCCTAATAATGTCTTGATCATTCATTGGCTTACTTTCCTCACATTTAAAGCAAAACATCCATATTACTTTTCACTTGTCCCTTTTTATTCTCTTCCAGCTTCCTTGCAACCGACACCAGGCTGAGCTATATGCTTGAGTGCATTGCTGATTTTTTTTTCCATTCCAAAACACTTTTTATGGAGTGACAAAATAACAATTTTCTAACTTAGTTTTCTTGAGCCTCCCCAGATGTTTGAAAAGAGTTTTGGAATCATAAGCTTTCATAAATATTATATAGACAACGGTACTCTTTTATTTTTCTCCTTCGGCAGGTCTTTATCATTTATTTTTCCAAATTCATTGTGTAGGGATGATTGTCAGAATGTGCTGACTAACAGGAATACCTAATGGATGCACTGTGCATGCCAGTAGTTCTAAATTTGAAATGATTTCCAGCTGTCTTTTCTGGAATATGAACAGTACCTGCTTTTCCTCTCTATATACTGTATTTCAGATTCTTGCCTAAACAGCCAAAATATATTCCTCCCTAAGAAACTTCATAGGCACTAAACCTTCAAATTCACTTCTTCATTGCTCAGTTGAGTCAAAAATTTACATAATTGCTCAGAAGTTATTTTCCTGGAATGAATATGAATCTTGAAGGAAATAACTCAATCCAAAGTCCACTTGTTTTCTAGTTCAAAGGTCTTATTGAGTCCATTTTCATGTTGTGTGGCCAAGAATGCCTTCATATTCTGAATGTTGACTAAACATTGAAAAAAAGCTTTAAAATATTCCATTAATATAGTCAAATCAACAGAGCATTGCTCTGACTCTGTACAGGTTTTTTCCAGGAAGAAATTCCAGACCGATAGAAACCATATTTTCTCAGCATGACAAGCCAAGTGAATAATGCATCAAAAGATTGGATTTTTTTAATTTGCTTTCTAAAATGTGAATGAGCAACAACAACAACAAAATTCTAGAAAGCAACCACTTCTTCCAAATATTTCTCTGCTTTAATGAAGTGTCCAGGATGTCCTTCATCTGGAAAAGGAGTGCCTTTGGGCGATTTGTAGCCAAATTTGCTGTGGAGATTACTGAACATCTTATAAAGCCTTGATTTTCATAGGGGTCAGAGCCAAAGCTGGGGTCTTTGGGGGGATTACAGTAGCTGGACAGGAATTCAGTGAGCATCTCAAAAGGTACCTGAGCTACAGGTACCACTTGAGGTATCTAGAGCACATTGAAGACCATGAACTCCAGAGTAACTTTCCTTGATGTCACGTAGGGATACTGGTGTAACTAAAGGAAGGGAAACACCATGTCAGGGGACTCACAGTAGGAGGCCTTGAGCCTCCAGTCCTATTGAGCCATTGGAACACAGAGAAATTGCCAGGGATTGAGCATCACCCACAGCAAACCTGTCTGAGTTATTTTCTTTTTTTTCCCCTCTGTATTTTCACTGTAATCTTGAGGAGTAAGGCTCTGCTATTTGTCTAAAGGAGGTCCCTCCTTATTGAGTTGCATACTGTTGTTTCATAAATTTCTTTATATGCGAGATTAGATGAGGCCACAAAAGTTAGCACTCTATGTCTTGCAGAGCTGCTGAGAGCAGAAGCTTAAAATGGATAAGCTCCATCTTAGATAAATGAATAAAAATCTAAATCCTACTCCCTTTGAAAAACTCATTCTACTTCCTGGGATCAGGACTTTGTTTTTGTCATGGAAAAGTATATTTTTATCATCCTTTTTATTATCCACTCTTTCTTGTTATATATGTTAACATTGGATTCCAAGCCGATACAAATTTTATTCAACTGTCTCCAATACCTAGTTCAATCATGTTACAATCTTGACACAGAGATATTCCATAGGAATGAGTGAAATGTCTACTTATCCTGTATGTCATTATTTAATTTAAAGAGTTCAGTTTCAGTGCCTTCTTCCTCATCTGAGGATAGATATGTCTGCATGTTCAAGACAAGGCATGAAGAGATACCCGTGATGCAAGAAAAGGGTCAATTTTTCTTGAAAACATTTTATCCTAATACTGTGTAAGTGCAAACTGAATAAAAGAAACACAAGGCAATTTAAACTCCAGCATTTTCATATTTACACTGGTTATATAAGTTACAGCACTTTTTATTTTACTGTCTGCTCTCCCAAATATATATATAATGAAAAGCAATAACTCAAACAGTGGGCAGCAGTATAAATGGATCTTTGTTCATTACTGTTGTAAGAGATCCATCCCTTATTTCATCAAAGTAGAACTGCACTTGACTAGAAAGCAAATATTGTGTTGAATTCAGCACCTCTGTACCAAAAACATTTTTCTACCACAGCTCATCTATCTGTCACACACATCATTCTGTATTTCAAACTGTATTCTGAAAGTGGGAAGACAGATCTATTTCAGACTACAGTCTCTTTTTCCTTCATCCTGCCTCTTTCAGATGCCTCCTTTTGATTTCAGCTTCTCTGTTTATATGCTAATGCTATATGGAATTAATTGCTGCTGAATCTCACTGAAACCATGGTTGCCTTGGCTCAGCTTCACCTTGGCTCCAATGATTGCTAACTAAGTGCTCTTAGTTAGACCACTCCACACATAGTGATGTTCCTGCTCCACTTTCATCCTTTGCTTTCCAGGGCTGGAAATGCATGATTTCCTCCCTGAGGGGATAACACTTGTGAAACACTTGGACAGTACGGTCTTATGATCCTAGAGTATAACTGAAAAGTTAAATAAGTGTTTAAACTCCCTGTACAGAGTGTTTATTTAGAGCAAAAATGCATTAACCGTTCAAAATGTAAGGATTTTGCTGTATCAGTTGCACATTTTCTGACTCCGCCTGTAGTAGAAGGTACTGGGAGTGTGGAAAACTATAGCTCCTTAAAAATACCGCCATTTTATAATGCATACGTGACCAAAAGTGTAATTAAGAGAAGAGAGTTTATAGCCTCTAGACCAGGGACACACCACACTGCTGCATTTCCCTCTAGCTAGGTCAAGACCCCTTCGCTAGGAGACACAAATTATTTTCACATTTACGCCTGAGAACAGGTCTCTTGGCTGAAAAAATCTTGGCTTAAGTAAAAGTTTCTTAGGGGACAAAAGTGGCATGAAGTGAGGGAAAAATGAATGAATGTTGGCCTATAGAAATTATGCACTTCCTGCCTTGGAGCATCTGTGATAAATACTGTGCCTACCCAGAAAAAAAAATAGGTATAAAGCACAAGAAATCAACTGGAGTTAATCCAAAATATAAACCACTTTGTACTGTGGTTAAACATATTTAGCACTTTCTACTGTTTTAGGACTTGGAATTCACAAGGGGAAGAGAGAGGCTCCCTCTGCTTTCTCCCTGCCAAGAGCTGCTCCCCTCTGCTACTGTATTTGTGATGGTTTCAGAACAGAAAGAAAAAGAAGGAGTAAGGATTTTTCAGGAATTAGCAATACCCCTCAAAAAGGGAATGTTTAAAATCATAAGAGTTTGCACATTTATATATCTGTCTTTTGCAGACAGTCTTCCAGTGACTGAAGCTCCATAAGAGCATTGCTAGAAAGGCTCACAGCAATAGAAGGAGACCGCTCTGCAGGGGTGCAGGGTAAGCAAAATGTTGGATGAGACCCCATGAAAAGTAACTCTTCATTTTCTATATCACATTACTAATCAAAAGCTCTCTAGAAAAGGTGAAGTATAGAAGAGCTCATATTGATATCTGCCTCACAGATTTTATATTTTAGCTCCTCCCTAGAGCAGCTCAGGCTAATGCTTGCCAAGAAAAAAGTAGCTCTGGAGAATGTCAGCTTGTGTTACCTGTGTGAGCCAGGCTTCTGTGGACATGTCTGTGGCAGATTGCCAGAAACACTCTTGGGAACCCTACAACCCAGGGCTGTATGCTCTTAACAACTGTGTTTTTCAGACTTTATTGCATGCTCCTAAATGTTTTCAAGCCCTACTGTAGACTTCTGCAGTGTGAATTTAAGTATGCTGGCTGTAAGCTTGCTTTCTTGGTTGTTGTTTGTGGATCTCTTAATAAAATCATTGATTCTCAGATAACTGTCATGGAATGAAATCCATTAGTCTGGAATTTTATAGGTCTGATCTGGAATAAGTTACCTTCCGAGGAATGTCAGAGCATGTTTTATTTTAAACAGGGGGTAAGGAGGAAAAAAGGCATTTGCTTATCAGTATGGTTTTACAGTAATGGAGCAGCACCCCCCTTGTGATGCATCATTAGGGTTATAAATATCATCACCAGTTCTCAGCTGCTCTATTGCCCTTGTTGGCTCATTAGGTTTATCGGTTAGAACTCACTCACCTCCAAAATTTCTTAGAACTTTTTCTGTCCTGCTGTGACTGCTGAAATCAGACCAGGACCTCTCAGCACATCCATCCTGGATTCCTTTTCCAGCCCATGGTGTTGCCATTGTAGTTTTGTCCCTGTATCCTGTGAATGCATTCTGCAAGATCACATTCTGTCATGATTTTTTTCTCCATATGCCCTCTCAGGTTCTCTTTGTAGAGATTTAGCTCTTTGCCTTCATTAAAATACACTTGCAGGGTTTCTCCTGCTTTCCCCAGAATACGTATGAATTAAACCACTGACTTACCTATAAAAAGTAAATGCCAAGAAAAATATTAATGGTAGGAGCTTTTTTTAGGATACACACAAGTTTTTCTTCCTCTGAATCTGCACAGACTTTGCAAACTTCGCTCTACAATAGAAACAGAAAAAAAAGACATGTTTAAAATGGCAGTTGCCATGGCACAGTGTTCTTCTCTCCCAAAAATGCTTATCTACCACTTAGAAGGTTCAAGAGACCCTCAATGCAGCCTCAATAAAAAGTGTCTCTGCTTTCTTTATTGCCAACACTAGTAACTGTCCCCTTTCAGGACTTGTTTGAGGAGGTACATGGCTCTGACTGATGTCAGTGCCTTAACACTACTTTTGATCTGTTTGCCAGCAGTTATTTTATCCAGCACTTTCTAGGAAGTCGCATTGGGAAAGCATTTCCTAAGACTTAGGAGTGATGTGGGGGTTTCCTGAGTGACTCAGCTTGTTTCAGAGGCAGCCAGCTGCCTATTCAATGGTCATACCAACAAAGATTTTCACTTGGAGCAAACATCTTACTTTCAGAACTATTGGGAAATATGAGCCCTTTAATTTTCAATGGCTACTAAAAGACAATTTTTAGAAATGTATTTACTCCCTTAAAATGCAAATAAGGAATCAGATGTGATGATGACATAGAGGAAAATCATGACTCCTGGAGAATAATCCTAGCAGACACCTGCTTATAACCCTGTGTGCCTCAAGGTGCTTGAAACAATTTTGTTCCTGGGAACAGTGACATTTTTGAAAATAACATCTTTACGTTCATGCACAATTTCACTGAGTATGGTGGTGCACTATGCAAATTTAGGGGTCTGATTTCACTACATCTAGATGAAACCTACATTTTCCCAATCACTTTTACACAGCAACTGCCAGTACATCGAAAGGATGACCACAACTTCTTCTTGCTGATGGTCTCCCACACTTGGCATTCATGTTTGTAAGGCAATGTGGAGAGCTAATCAGGGAATGGATTCAGCAGAACATTATTCTGGAAAAAAATAGCTCATTGAAGCTAAGTATGAGCATTTCTGAGGCAGCATGGCTGCAGGGACTCTAGGAGATGCAGAATGAACTTCTGTGGTAAGTGGAGGGGACAAGTGTATCTGGTGTCAGCGCTGCTTTCTACTGGAGTGGGGCATTGGTGCAGAATCAGGGTCCCAACACCAAGTACATAACACCATGTCTGCAGTAGTCTGGGGAGCATCCCAACAGGGGGATTTTCTGGCATATACTTCAGACCCCTCATAGTTCACACATTTTTTCTTCCTTCCTACTACAACCGAGTTGTGGGGAATAATAAGGTGCATTCCCAGATGTCACTCTGAGATGGAATCCAGATATATCCAGTGGTGCATGTCGAGATCTGGAAGGTCCTGGTTGCTCTATTTTGTGGAGTTTTTTTCCAGGGTTTGGCTACTTCAAGTACTCTAGAAATTAGCTGTACAATCCTGGTTTACTTACTATAGAAACTGAAAAGGTTTAAATAAATTCATGGTTTTTAAATTAATTCTCTTTAACTAACGTATCAACGATAGTATTCAAAAGACAGAAAAAGAAACAATCAGGCACACTTGCTTGTCATACTCAGACTCAAAGCATTTGACTTTTGTGAAATGGACTTCACATCCCAGGCACCTGCAAGCAAAAGCTAACATCTCCTGGCTCATACACAAAGCTTTCATTACCATATCTATACTCTATAGTTAAAGAAATCCCTAATGTTGCTGTGGCTCCATGAAAACTTGTTTAGTTAATATACTCTAGGGAGAGCTGATGAAGAATTTGCACCTTTCTCTGTATTAAGACCCTCCGTGGCGGATTTACTGGCAGAGGAATGAAGAGGTAATATGCAGTATGCAGGGTCCTGTGCCCCATGGTCCATTTGTGGCTTCCTGGCTGCACAACCCTTTCATTCAGACTGGACTAATATCTGCCTTTGGAACAAGCCAGAGATCATAATTTACAGGCTGCCTTAATTGGCACTTGGCTGTCAGAAGGGCCCATCCATATGTGTACATCCTCAAGGTGCTGTCAGCCAGCTGCACGGATCCAAGGTTTGCAGAAGACCGCCTTTTCCACAAGAGTTCTGGGGGGGAGAGCAATTGTATCCCCACTGGAAGTTTTCTTCTGCCTCTGCTGCATGAAAGGGGCATCAATGTGGTGCAAGAACTCCTCACTTGGAGAGAAATCCATTGGGCTTCTTCACTCATGCCGGCCAACAGGGTGAAGTGGAAAGCATGGTTCTAATTCAAGTGGTGATTTTGACAGAAGAACAATTTAGGCAACCATGATGACTGGCTTCAGAATGTCTGTGCCATCCATTCAAAAAAATGGTCCAGACCGTGTTCGAGCTGCAGTGCAGAGTGAATACAAACTCATGAAAAGCCTTAACAGTGGCTTGCCTATGGATGTACTGGGAATGAGCCGAAGTATAAATGACTGATGTCTCCAGGTCAGACTGGCTTAGCATGCTGCCCCTCGACTGAATTGTGTCTTACATAAAAATGTTCTCATTAAATCCAAATGATCACAGAACCCAAACAGCCATATTACTGTAACGATTGGAAGCTCAGAATCACTGTATTTCCTTTTGACCCTTTAATTTTCATAGCTTTTAATGTAAAGAGTAAATAACTATTTAACCCTTAGGGTGTGAGCTTGGATTTTTATCATTTCCATTCTGGCTGGCCTGTCACACATGGGTGCCTGGACCATCTGTCTGCCTGGTACCACTCCTCCTCTCTCCTCCAAAACAGCTAGACCAGCACCATCACAGATCACTGCCCAGAGTCCAGGGATGTGGCATTAATTTCCCCCACTACCTAAAATGTCAAATAGAACTGGTTTTATTTTCCCTTCTGTTGCTTACCTTAATTTGCAAAGTGTTTTTAATTTGCAATTTGTTTTAGGCAGTGAAAGCACTAAAGAGTTAAAAAGCACTATAGAATCCCTGCCTAACCTTCCTGAAATACTAAAGGCTTTGGAAACTCCCTCGTGCTGTTTGCCTCAACACCACAACTGTGTGCTGTGTGACTGCAGGACAGAGAACAGTCCCTACTGTTAAACCCTATTCATTGTGTTATTAGTGGCTGGTTTCTTAAACGTCTGTACAAGATGCCTTCACGCTCATTGAGCTTTTATTTTTAAGAGCTTTAATAAGCTCTTAATAAGAAATAAGATAAGAAAGATATTTCTATCACAGTCCACAGACACAGATTTAAGGCATAAACCTTGACCATCCAGTGGAGGAAGTATATTTCTTCTTGTCCCTTAGGAATTACTCTATATTTGGGAATAATATACTAGATTTGTTTAGTTACCATTGGAGTTCAGATTCACAGCCCCACTCTCCTCTCTCCTTCCCTCAAAACCAAATTCTAATAAATAGCCTCAGAAAGCACCCTGTCACTGTGCCAGGCAGTTATTTACTCAGCAGGAGTTAATGGATCTCCAGGTGATGGAGCCCCACATTTCAGGATGCTGGCTTGCTCTGGAACAGCACTGCAGCTTCTCACTTTCAGTGCTTTTCTTCCCCCACCTCCCGCATGTTACCTCCTCGCAAAGCCTCATGCAGACATGCTTGTGCTCATTTGGAGCTAGCAACACTGATTGAGTTCTGCAAGTAAAAAAATCAATATGAAACAGGCTGAGATCGATCTGAAAGTGTCCCTGCAAGAAAACACACCCTAATTTAATTGACTTTAAGAACTGCATTTTTAGTTAAGGTTCTTGTGTAAATCAAAAATCTGGTGAGCAAGATCACAAAGAATTAGGCAACCCAGTTCTCAATACCTTACTGATAAATTCCCAAGAAAGGCAAGGAAAACCAGGTGGATATTAAAGCCTGCACCATTAGAACCTGCTGTAAATGTACAGTGGACACATTCCAAAGCCTTGGAGAGTGGGGAGAAGATATGCGTATGTGACAGGCAATGTGCCTGCACAGCTGCAGCTGCTTGGCTGGCACAGGTGCACAGGCTTGGGCACATGCCCCTTAAAGGATGTGCCCTCAGTGCAAATGTCAGGGAGCTTCCAGCAGCAAATCTGGGGTTGTTGCAGTGGAAGGGAGAGAAAGTAGAGTGGTATAAGGGTATTGACTGACCCTGGGGAGGAAGAGAACCTGTGGAGAGGCCAGTAGGAGAGTCTGGGTGAAGGAGGGTTGGATAGAGGCTGGTGAAACTCAGGCAGGTTGAGCACAAGCGAGGAAGAGTGTAATGTTGTGTGTGACTTTGGGAAGAGCATAGGGATCTCTGCCATTTTCTGTTGTTCCCAGTACAAATTAAGACACTAAGAAATATATAGACATGGGTTTGAACCTATTCATCCCCCTCTGAATGACAGAGATCACAGCTCTTAGATCCACATTCTTTGAACCTTTTAGCCACTAAAATAATCAGTTTGAGAACAAAATATATATGCAACCACTAAAAACTGGGTTTTTCAGAAAGCATTTACAGTGCAATATTCCCCTATGTTGATATCACATATAAAATAATATCCCTCTGGCATTGGATAACTGCTGGAGAGTTTAGATATTTTGAAGCCAAACTTACTTGCCAATTTCAAGTTTTTATTTTTTATTTTATTCATGTTCTATGAGCAGGACAAGAATGATTCACTTTTATTGTATCTTATTTGCTGACCTGGTACCTGATAATATTTTGTTCTAAGAAAAGTCTTCTAAGATCAGACACTGATTAGGCATTTGAAAAGAAGTGTTTGTGTTTGCACATTCAGTGAGATGAACAGGATGGAGAAACAAAAAGAGAATGGACATGGTAATCTTCCAAATGCTATTTCACTCATAGAGAACTTGAATTTCTCCCAGTTTTGTTTTCTCTTGGGGTTAAGGTGGAGATAAGGCTCAAAATACTTAAAATAGCCCTCTCAGTTCAGAAATCACTCCTTTTTATTTTTTAACTAATTTCTAATGATAAGAAGTCTTATTCTGAAAACATATCTATTAATTTTGACTTACGAGCCTTTCTTTTTTTTTTCCCCAAAGGCGTTGCCAACGCATTAAGCACTTTGTTTAGCAACCTTAGGCACACATCCATAAATCAAATATTTACACTGCTCAAGATCTGTGTAAAATAGGGTCATGAGTAAATCTGGAATTCATCAGATATGTACATATGTTCTATCTGTCGTAATGTTCTGTATTTCCCCGTGTTCGGTTTTCTGCTTATGAGTTTTTCTTCAGAAGTTACTGTTAAGAATAAAACATGATAAGGCATATAGCTTGAGATGGTTAGAGCTGCCTAGAAACTAGAATTCTTATTCCCTAGGAATTTTCAAAATGAAAAATGAAAAAGATCTCTATTTAAAAAGAGGGTATGTTCTTGTGCACTCTCTGAGCCCCATTAAAAAACCAATCAAACAAACAAAACAATAGCATAAAGAAAAGAAGCTTTCACATTCAAAAAGTCAAACATTATTTTACTTCTGCCTTTTCAAGGAGTTCTTAAGAACAACACAAGCAGTGGCATTTCAGTGATCACAGTCTGGAAATCCACATCCCAGAATGGTGAGCCTGGCCAGCAGACTCCAAGGCTGGCAGTTCCCTCTCAACCTTCTGGGTGGATTGCTGGAGAGTCAGATAACCTAGTGTCACTGGTAACCTGCCTACCATCCCATCCTTCAGCTGTGCAGATTCTGGCAGTGTTTTCTTACCTGCTGGGTTTCTGAGGCAGGGGGACGGGGAAAAATGTATTCAGCTCTCACAAGTCTCAGCACCATGAGCATTCCCTTCCAAAATTCCCTAAGGAGTGAAGCCAGATATAGGCATGATCACCTACTCAGAGAGAAATAACAGTTTGAATATTGAAACCATTCTACTAATGTATTTCAAAGAAACTACTTTGTAAAGGACAACAAAGTGTAAACCATGTGAGTGACTCAAGCCAAACAAACAAAAACAATGACACATGACACTCCCACAATGGCAGGGAGAAGCACAAAGGAAAACAGTAGCTTTCCCACCAGTGAATGAGACCATGCAATGGTCTCTGCAACATGATGCCATTACCTGTCTTCCTGCAGGTTAGTGCTCAAACCCTGAGGCAGAGAAGGATGAGGACCATTGCTGTGGGCCAGACTGCCTATCCCTGGCTCAGCTTTCTCTGTGTTGAGAGAAGCTGGCAGTTCTTTGAACATATCTCTCACCCAAAGAGACACAATTATTTTTTGTCAGTCCCAATCTTTTTACTTCACTTTTTACTTTGTGAATGTGATTCAACCCAGAGAAACATAATAAATGTGCAATTGCTTCTTTTATCAGACTCGTTAGCTCTCCCACACTGTTCCATCCCTACTCGAACCACAGTGAAACAGCATTTTCTTAAAAGGTGCTGAATAGCATGATGGGAGACAAAATAAAAATACATTGTGGGGAACAAATTAGCTTTATTATAGTTTTTTTCCCTCTGGGACATTCAAAATGAATGAAAATTTATATTGTCATAGAAGGAAGAGCCTAGCACCTTTCAGTTTGCTAGCAGGCAGGGAAGATACCTAGGTGTTTCGAAAAACCCAGTGGTGATCAATTGCAGATACTACTAACTTGTGCAACATCTGTTCATTTCTTCTGACATGGCATTTCATACAGAAAACAAAGTCAGACACTTACTCTCCATTTGCTGTGGATAAATAACTCCTTTCCAGCACAAAAAGCAATTAAGTTTATAAAAGATGAAACTTGCATACTATGTAATTGTCTTTTGCCTCTCCTTTAGACCTCATTAATGACTTAAATCAGTTTGTAGTTACCAGTTCCTTCCTGTTTAGACATGTAATCTGCAAGGCAAAAAGAGACATTGAAATTGGCTACATTAGCTGAAGTCCCTCTTCAACACATCCTGCCATTTCTGAGGTGCATCACCTATCAGTGAAGAGTTTTATGTCTCAGTACTGTGTGGGAATAAGAAAGTAAAAAGCTAATTCAAGCAAAGTACAACAAAAAAAATCTCTAATTTAAAAAATGGAGATTGACAATAAAAGTTGTCAGAAACCTGTTGCATCTTCTTTCCGTAATTGTTTACAAAGAGAAGAAAGCCTCTTTGCAAAAACATTCCCACAAAATGAAAATATCCTTTCAAAGGGCATTGTTTAAATGTTGCTCAACATTAGCAAACTGTGAGCATCAAACCCGTTTTGATACGCACTTGCTGCTCAATGCCAGGTTTCCCACGCAGTGATTCTGCTGTAAAGCATCCTGCTCCCTGAGGCCCATGGTAGGAAATGCCGTCAGCATGTTACTGTAGCTCTGTGCAGAGACGGTTGACTGTGGCAATTGTCTGCTAATCTCTTGACTGAGCTGCCATTTGTTGAGCACAGCATTTTTAGGAGTGGTCCAAGATGACCACACTTTTTTGTTATCTTTAGCTAGTCCCTCAGGCTGATCTCAGGTTTTGAAGTGCTTTGTCATCTGGTGTTGCACTGTCAGAGCCCTATGTATTTTAGCTTATCTGATCAGTTAATTTGAACCTTACCATTTGTTGCTGAAAACTTCATGTTTTTTCCTGCACACAGGTGTGTTATAATCTGGTGGAAAAAGCCATAACTGAAGTTATGAAGCCATAACTGGATCAAAGTGTTTTCAGGGGTAAGGAATGTGGTAAAGAACATTCTAGTCCCCCAGGATAGCACACCTCTAGTTAATAAGAAAATGTTAGTAAAGGTAAAATATTGAGAACTGCTGCAAAGGGGAGGATGCAAACTTGGGATGGAGCCAGTGCAAGAATGAGTTAATGCTGTGACTGATGTGTGATTGGTGTGTAACCAGCTGTATGCCACAAGCCTTGCCAAAAGTCTGCCAGTGGAAAGAATGCCTGTACTGAAAGTACAGCAGTAATAAAATGAAGAAAGGATGTTGTGTAGGTAACTAGCCATGCAGGACAAAAATGCCTGCTGCTGCCTGAATGGACTGGAGTCCGCAGTTAATGTTAGTAGCATAACACTAAAGGTCACATATGCACTCTTTTGAAAGGGAGAGCACTCCGTGCTCTCATTTTTCTTTTAGGTGAGTAAGTGAGAAGACCTACCAGGTCTCTTTTTCTCTTTCCAAGCCAAAAAAAGCATGACATGAGCTCACACTACAGATTTTAATTATTTTTCTTTGTGCTTGGAGTGGTCCAACTGTGATTTTCTGACCAGTGGGAAAGATAATGGCTCATGGACTCCTGGCAAAAAGGAAAGCATTAGAAATGGAGTAGATCTAGTAGGCATATGGAACTGTCCCAAGACTCTTCTGCTTTGCATATTTTTTCTAGTTTGTTCATCTGGGTACTTCCTTCAAGATCGTCATGGATTGTCTAAGATTGATTACGAAAAAGGTCTTAAGAAGAACTATCCAAATAGTCTCTTTTGCTCATTAGTTGTCATGTCAAGAATATCTCTGGGGAAAAAAAGAAAAAAGAAGCAATTCCAGCATAAAATTGAGTGAGAGAGGAATTGAGTTGTGTGTTTTGACAATTTTCTCTTGTTGTGATAGTCAAGCTTATTTTGACTGGCACGAGTTTTAGCATATTAGTAGCAAATGTGAATTGCTTTCTGAAATGGAAATGCAATCAAGTTCACCCATTATTGTGGTCTAACTTTCTAATTCAATTCATTCCTTGGATTTTGTTTATATAGTATTTTTGGCTAAAATAAGGAGTGTATCCTTTTGTTTTTATAAGTGTCATGGGAAGGTAGGCAAGTTAAATTATCAAGTTAAACATACACTACTAAGACTCTTAAAAGTGGCAATAAAATCTATAAAATTATGTAGCTAAGTTTATTTTTTTTTCTTTTTCGCTTTCACACACTGCATAACTATTGTATTTTTAAACGCTGGCAACTAAAAGGCTGAAAGTCAGGCTGCCACATTTTCAGTACCTTTCTTTTTTTTTTCAGCACTCTCTGTAGCTCTTCTCCACCTCTGATTTCTGGCTCCAACATCAGCCACAGGAAAAAATGCTTCTTCCCCTCATCCCTTGAACATCTCTTCACAACCACACAATTTTTGGTAGAGAACATTTGAACAGTAGATAAATCATCTGGGATACTTTTATGGAGTTTGTGAAGATGCAAACTGTGAATTAGTTTCTTCTGCTGCTGCTCTGCTTCTGACTCATTGGCCAGGATTCATCTGGTCAAATTAGGCTTCCTCCTGAACTGGTGTGAGCATCTATTTAGCCATTTTTGACTTTGTTGACCTTTGCAAATTCCAGCCGTCTATTGAGATATCTAAAATTAGATGCTAACTGTCTCTAGGTACGGAGATCACCTCTCCTGCACATCCATAGTGCAGATATCTGTGGTTTTATGATCTTTGAATGCTCTGCTTTTTAGACACCTAAACCGTACATGTAGTGTTTTAAAACCCCAGCACCCATCTCTTGTGAAGCAGATTTCTTCATCAGTGAAAAGCAAATTAGTGATACCAACTCTGTTTGTCCTGGCACAAATGGAGGGCCCAGGAAGAGCATAACTTGTCACAATACACATTATTTAGTAGAAGATGAGGCATGTAGGGATTGTTGAGGGGTAGCAGATAGGCTTAGCTGGCATTGATAACTAGAATAAAGAGTATAAAGAGGATAGAGAGAGTTTGAGTGCTTTAAGGAAGTGATTCTTAAGCTTGAGTTTGGGCAGAATCTGGAGTAGGGAGGGAAAATGTATGGGTGAGTTCTGGAGAGGCCTGGGACAGGACCTGAAAGAAACCTGAATATTTATACTGAGGCCTGTGATGACAAGAGGTGGTATACAGAAGCAAAGACTTAGGAGGAGATGATATTCTGAGGTCCTCCTCCACTTCAGCTTCTCAGGCTTCACAGGTAAGGCTGTCTAGACTGAACATTGACACTCTAACTCTGGTCCTCAGCAGACGATGGATTTATTGAACACTTGGACTGTGGCTATGGATGACAGGGCAATATAAGAACATGGAGAGGAAATGCAATGAGGATGACAAGTGGGGTACCCTACTGAGGTGGTGAAAAAAAATATTCTCCTGCTGAACTCAGTTTTTAACATGTTTCTGAGGATACCAACATACCTAACTGCTGATATGTGTTTCCTGAGCCTTTCTCCCTGGGCTAGTCCAGGAATTTAGATATCATTTGGAGTGTTGTGACAGGGTCTCACTGTTTTATCCTGCTCCTTCCTGTTCTACTTCATCAAGAAAAGTCTACTTTCATGTCTTAGGTATGCCATTCTTTCCAAGGACAGATGGAGCACACAGACTATGTTATGTCCAAAAATGATCCCATTGTCCACAGCAGATTTTTGTCACTTGAACTGCAGGTGGACTGCTGGGCTCCAGTGACTGGTTGTTTTAGGTACAGCCTAACCTCTGACAGACGAGTCCTAGTCTTTGAGTCCTATTTGAAGTTACAATTTGAACGCCTGTTTTTAGCTTACCACTTAGATTACTTTAGGTGGTTTCACTGTCTAATGATGTTCAGTCTGAAAACAAAGCTAATTGATGCATGACTAACAGTTTTTTCCAACTGTGGTCTCTATACTACATTAGCTATGTTTGGCTAAATAGACTGCATTGTTCAAAACCCAAAAATCTTTCCTACTGTTTCTTAAACAATTTATGGTCTCAAAATGTTTCCATTTAAAAAAAGAAATCACCAAACAAAGAGACCTGCTAATAGAGTTGCTGTCGTTTCTCAATTTTTGCTAACAGCAAGGATCCACTTTTTGGAACTTCACTCAAAGAAGGAAGACAAATATTTTATTTACACAGCTCATTATTTATATCTGGTGTCATGAGTGTCCTTTCATTTCTCTATTGGCTTCTAAATCTCTTCAAAGAGAACTGCAGCTGTAAGCAGATGCTATTCCTTGATCCTGGCAGAGAACCATTCTTCAAGAGTAGTGTCCTACAGGGCAGTTTGATAAAGCAGACTGCTAGCATCAATTCTGCATTGAAAGATCCATCCTGCTGTCTTATCCTCTTATTTTTAGTCTTTTATAAAATCTCATTTCCAAGTCGCAGGAATGTCTTTGACATCAAGCCGAGCTTCAGCTGTCTTTCTGAAGCAGTCAATTCTGCTCATTTACTGTGAAAGAAAGAGGCCTCTTAAAATTGCAGTGCAGTCGTCCCAAGATCTCAACTGCCCTCTGAAATATCCCCACTCCATTAACTAGAGAAGGATGGCTGCAAGCCTAGACATCTCAGCTGCCTAAGGGGATGCCTACATTAGTGGCCTTCTAATCAGAAATGCATTTTAAGCCAAGTGTCTCTAACATGCCTATTTCCTATGTTTTGGTTCATGAGCTGTGTCAGAGCACATGAACTAGATTCCATGCTCTTTATACCAAACTGGAAGATGTTCTCCAGAAGTGCACATAATGTGCATCAGTTGCTGATAGTTTTTTGGTCCATGGGACTGGAGTAGAGCCAAACAGAAATACCCTCCCATGTGTAGTATGGACAGCAGGCACTCTTGCCCTGAATGTTTTGTTTTACAGATCTGCTTGTGTTTTACTGCACTATTTATAGCCTAAAAGGGTGAGAAAGACACCCAGGAGGGTGTCAGGACCATCACATGAGTGTATACTCCACAGACACCTAAGACTGAATTTACATTGAAATATAAATATGCTTTGCAGCATGTTTGGCCACAAGTAGAGATCCATGTCCCCATTTCACTCTGTGGAGACACCAGGCTGTGCAACGCTCAGATGCTTTTCCTTTGGACACTCAAGTAAAAGGGGAGTGAGAGTTACCGATGGGTCTCCAGAACTAAATGCTTCAGGTGAACACTGGGAGCCCTTTTTGGGGTTTTATAACTTTAGAGAGAAATGACAGGAAATATTTTGTACTTTTTAAGTAAAAAGTAGCAATAAACCTTATGATGAATTCAAGGAAGGTGGATTTTAAAGTTCTGGATGGAATTCCTTATATGCATATGAGGAAAAATAAAAATAAATTATGTACATATGCTAATTGATCTGTATGCAAATTCCAAATATCTTACAGAGAGACAGAATCCTTTGAGCAAGGCTGAAACTGAAACTGGGAATATATTTTTCAGCTATAAATTGAGAAAACTAGCTCAGCATTTTGCTCTTTGAGTATTGTGTTTCCTTGAATAGGAATCTGAACACCAGGAATCCCTTCACATTCCCTCTACTGTCTCCCTTGCAGAAGGGCAACATACATACTAGGAGACAGAAAGTAATAGGGAAAAAACACAGGGAGGTAAAGACACTGCCCAAACATTTATTTTGAAACACCTTACAGTTTAGTCTACTTCATTCAAATCTCAGAAGCTACAGCTCCCACAACAAAATAAACAAAAAATAAGTTGACTTTGGCTAAAGACCACCATGGATCTGGCTGTTTTACCAAACGGTTTTCACCTAAAATGTGTGAGATCAACCTTTGGCTTGTGAACAAGGTTTGATTTTCTTAAAGACCAGCTTGTTCAACTGCTTAATGTCTTGCCATGTTGATTAATTTAATATTTTAAGAGCAGACACCAGGAGAAATGATGAGCCTGCTAGTTCAGTAACAGGTAAACTCATATTGTCACAATGGTCACTTATGTTGCTTCCATTTTTCACCTACCAGGCCATTTAGTGCTGACCTCTGATGTGTTTGAAATTCATGCTGAATGTCTGTAAAACCTACTTTCCCTGTCTACCAAAATTTCATCTATATGTTCTATGATTTCCAGCAAAAAGATTACTTTCTCTCTTTTTCATAAATAAAAGTGGAGGTGCCAAAAGCATTCTGTAAAACATTACTGGAAACCAGCCAGGATTTCAAAGATGCCTGAAACATTTCAGTCCACCATCTGGTGACATGCTGAGGACAGAGAGCAGAAGAGACCAGTTAGGGGAGGGGATCAACATGTGCCATGGTCTATCATTGGTACTCCATTTTGGGAGCAGAGCAATCAAAGAGAAGAGCTAGATCTTTAATTTCAGGTTTAAAATGGAGCTCATACATTACCTTAGTTTAGATCCAGACTAGCTTAAGTTTCAATCCTCCTCTTGAATAAAATGAACTCTTAAGAAGACCCTCCAGACCAGAAGCAGAAAGCATGAGTGATTATTAAAAATCAGTGCAGGGCTGTAAAGATAACACAGGTCCAAACTCCTTCCAGAATATTTTGGGTAGAGAAATTTGGTTCTCCTCTGCTAGTAATAGTTCTAGGATCCAAAAGGATATTCCATGTAAAGAAGCATTTAGTGTAATTTTCAAATATTTCTGGTTTTTTCATGAATGAACTCTGGTCCCTAAGAATAGTAGAAAATTGTGAGAAATGTGTCATCAGGTAGCAGATAGCCTGAGATCTCTAGTGTTTAGTATACTAGTATGGATGTTCTGGTCATCACTATTTCAGGACTTTCACCCAGCAACGCAGTTTTACAATTTGGATTTAAATCTAGAAAGACTGAGCTGAGTGTTATAAACTGAGTGATAAAGTGTTTGGGAGATTTGAACAGATAGTCCCACTCTATTCCACACTTGAGAGACAATCGCTTGCATCTCAAAAATAGGGGAAAGAAGGAAGAAAACTACACCTGGCTGACTTATGGGAATTTAACCTAAAAAGCTGTTTTGGGTCATGTCAAATACAAATGTACAGCAGCTACAGATGGCAGTGGGACTCATACAGATGAAATAAATGCTATTGCACATACTAAAAGCATTCCATCTCTCCATTCCAACTGGGGCATGAAGTATACATCAAAGAAAAATTTTCTTGTTCAGACCCCTTGAAAAGTCAACACCGCTCACTTGAAAAACAGAGTATGAAGAATAGAATTCCATCAGTCCATTGGTGTCAGAAGGACTCTATGACCACCATCAGATTCACTTGCATGGAGGATGTAAATGCAAAGTACAGCCATGATGCAATTAGACCCATTGCATCCAGGAAGACTCAATCCATGAAGGGCCATTAAGAGCAAAGCTGCTCTGACTCAAGAAATCTCTAAAGAGCATGCTGTGAAAAGATTGGATAGGCAAAAGGAAGAATCATGATACACTTTGATTTTACTTTTCCCTGAGAATTTTATATTGACAAAACCAGAGAATGAACTGAACTAGGTGGCCCTTTCTGTCTGACATACTGACAAATGTTTCTGGGTCCTTAGGAAAATGTCCATAGGGGGCTGATTACCACTTCATTCACCTGATCAGTTTCCTCTAAATGAGATATAGCTGTCTGCACTAAGGAGAGGCATTCTGTTTGGGGTTAAAGTCTGGAATTTATTGTCACTGGAAGAACATATGTTTAATAGCATTTCACCTCAGGTGAAAAGTTGTTTACCTCTTTGGACCTTTGTATTCATCTGGTGTTGGTTTTAGTATTCTGAAAATGTTCTGAAGCAACTGCTTTTTCTTGGCAAGGTGACTTGGTTGATCTGAACAAATTACTGCAGCAGTGAGGGGTTAGCCATGCTAACCATCTTGCCCAAAAGAATGTGTGGAGATATTTACAGATTCAACCTTGCTCTTGATAGTCTGAGACTCCCATTACAGTGAACTTGGGAAAGGGAAGGAGGAACATAAAAATCTTCATGATAGATCGCATTTTGCCAGTGGTTTATTTATTGCACTTCACTGTCTGGAATTCTCCATTATTTAAATAACCTTTCCTGCTGAAGCTAGTTTTGTACCATTCAGTGCTATGGAAATTATGAATTCTTTTCCAAAAAATCAAAAGCCTCCTCCCAGTTTCCAGGCTTGCTGTAGGCACTTAGGTCAGCTCTGCCAGAACAGAGTACATATGTCTGCATGTTTCTAGAAGTGTTTCTCAGTGGTGCGTGAATGTACTCTTGTGAGCCGTGTAGTTTTGGATAATAGCCCTTTTCCCATGCAGCTGGCTGTGGAACAGTGTGCTGCGGCTGTGCTCCCGCAGGAAGACATAAAAGGCTGGAGTGTCTGCAGCTCCTCAGCAGCCATAATAATTTAATAGATATTTATTATAATTTATTTTTTATTATAATTATATATTTAGTATAATTTAGTTCAAATTACCTTCTTTTCCCCCCTTTTCCTCCACTCCTTAGAACCTAGGTGGCATGTCAATGTTGCACAAAGCAACCCTTGCACTTCTCGTGCCAATTTTATCTGGGGAGACACACCAGGGATCACTGCATCACACTTTAGCTGCAGAAGTCTTTAAATGACAGATTTTTTTTAAGGAAAAATAATTACACTCAAGGCTCTTGACTGTTAGTCAAGATTTTCCTTTGTAAGAAATCTTTCCATCATTAGACCAAATAAACAAGATGGGTGAAAACCAAAACCACTCTTGTTGGTTCTGTGCTGAAGAACAGAAACAAACCTCTCCACAAAGAAACCCCATCACAAGTATGCCTTTGAGTCCTTTGACTAAATTGAAAGCACTTCAAGCTATTTACAAAGCAGGAGATTCCTCTCGTTGTTTATCTGTGGTGTGCCTCCCTGGTGCGTTCTGTCTAAGCATGAATGCGTCTGTTCATTTCGTTTCTAGCTTACATCCACAGCAGTCCCAGCAGAGAGGCTGGAAGAACTACTGTGAGCAGCCAAATCTGGAACTGTTTGGATTTATTGTCTTTTCTGGGCATATGGATGTTGGTGTCCAATAGATGGATTATGGCTGATTGATTTGCTCCAGGTTGTGCAGACTCTTGGGAGGATTCAGCTGGAGCCATTGCGTGCTTGTCTGCTCCCTCCAGTAATCTCTGACTTCTCATTGCCTCAGTCCCTGGGTCCTGTTCAGCTCAGCTAAGTGCAGGACCTGGTGTGGGCAGCTGAGATGATCTGAGAGAGGGCAGAAAGTGGCATGGCTGTGGAGGAGTGCCCTGTGTACATCTACTTGTGGCTGGAGATTTCTGTGTGCCCAGCACGGAGATCTGGTGACTGCACAGTGGATCAGGACACCCAACTCCTTCTCTGTGCCATTTTCCACTCTGTGATGCTGGTGTACGAACAAAACTTAATGAAAATCCATTCTGAAGGACACTTGAACATTGGGAATTTACAAATGAAAACCTGAATTAAGGTACTGACTCCAGTGTAACATTTGTACGCAAATGTAAGTAAAATATTGTACACCTGTGCTGGATGAATTACATCCACTCTGTGAGCCCTAGCTCTCTTTACAAAATGTTAATCATGTGTCAGGGTCTGCTAAAATTAAAACTTGAGTGGTTTTTAATTACTTGGTTTTGACTTTCAAATCTCTTGTGCCTCATATAATTTCCATTAATATTGTAGATAATAAAAATTTACAGGACCAAACACTTATAAACTGAAGGAACTAGGTATAGAAAACACAGATATTAAATAAAAATAAAGTTTAAGTTGTGCCAAACACAGGGAAATTCGTGCTTCATTAGTGAGCAATGTGTCCGACAGAACTGGAAACAGAAATTAAATTGTATAATCGTCACCTAGTTCTTCTAAATTATCTAAGTGACATGCAAAGGTATTGAAAAGACCAATTCAAGATCAGCTCATAAAACAAAAGGATAAAGTGAACATTTGTATATTATAAGTTATTGGTTCAGTTTCTCTCGTCAAGATTTTAAATTAACTTTAAAAAAATTAAAAGCTACCAAAGACTGTAAAGCAAATGATACAAAGCCATCCAAGCACAATCTTTAGTTTCTGATGCACAGATTCTTTCAAGTATATGTACCTTTAGATTTTAAAAACATTTAGGATTTGCCTTTTGGGACTGAGTTTTATTTCCCAGGGTGAATTTGATTTCCCAGGGTGACAACACTTTTGCAAATACGTAGGCTGTTGTCTTACAGAATGTTGAATCATATGTAACGTAATAACCACAGGGATTTGACCTGATTTTTTTCTTTACAAAGTTGGAATTATTATTTCAAACAGGGAAAAGAAACATTTCAGACTTTACTTCTGTATTGTGAAAGTGGGGTTATTTTCCAGTGCAGTTCCTGTGGCGGGAAAAAATATTGTTCCAGTCTCCATCCAGTTAACCTCTTTCTTGGTCATCACAGGCCGCTTTTGAGATCTTTCAGTGACGGTGCCATATTTCAGTCAACCAGAGGAAGGGGGAGAGTACTATTCATCCCAGACAAAGCTGCACATCTGTGTGATGGGTGGTGGCACACAGTGGGGCCTGGTTTCTTCAACGGTGCACAGACTGTGCTTCAGTCCTGTCATGGTGGGTTCATTGCCCACAGACAAGAGTTTACCCTGTAAAAGGATCTTGGGTCTATCCAGGTTTCTGGACATTTGAAATCTCAGATGGATATCCAGGCTTGGCTAAGGGGTAAGAAAAAAATAAACTGTTCCAAGGGAAAAAGTACCTACTGAAGGAAGCTTGGTCCTGATGAGGGACCATTTCACCTCACAGAATATGTAGGACTGTGCAGCAAAAGAATGTGTTCAGTGGTAGATCCAATGGCTTTTAGCTTGTAAAAGCTACTGTGCAAGTGCATTCCCTTTTGTGATGGGTTGTGGTGCTGGGCTTTGCACTGGTGTGGGCACTGTCCATGCCTGTTTCCGGAGGGAAGCAAGTCTGTGTTTACGGAGGGTTATAAAACTCCAGTGGAGACAAACCATCCTATCCCCAGGGCAAGAATCATCCTCAAGTGTGAGACCTTTATCCAGAGCACGTATCTCTTTTAGGAATTACAACTGCACTCAGCACTTGTGCAATGATGCAGGACTGTTCATTGTTCCTCACGTGAATGACATAGGCTTGTTTAGTGCTCCTGACATTCATTTGGTACAAATCATTATGCTCAAAAAGCAGTCTGGACTGGCCAATTCTTCATGATTAGTTCTGCTCCATGATCTCATCAGAGCTGTGGGGTTTGAATAGCTCTACATGTTGTTGCATCCCAGCATAACAAGGAAGGAATAGCAGTGGGTTTTTTGCAAAAATGTGAAACTATGATTACATTTAATGTAAACATGTAGAAATATATTCACAGATGTCTCTTCTAGTCATCACAGGAGTTCACTGATGATAGATCTCATCTAGCTTCTTTATCTTCTTTATTCCCCCTGCAGTCCATATAATGTTGTTAGCAACAAGGCTAATTTGGGATGGTTTTTGACTATTAATTACTGGTATCAAAATTCTGCCAGCTGCTTTTTTTTGTTCCAAGTTTCGACAGCAAAAATTCATGGGATCAACCAATTTCAGTTGATTTAAAGTTTTGGCGACTTCTAGAAAAGGAAGTAGAAACTACATGTTGTCCGGTTTGGGATATGGGCTAATAAAAAACCATGTGTGAGTCTACAGTGGGGAACACTCAAATCCAAATTCTGTCCTTGAAATTCAAAATTTCCATCTGGAAAATATAAGGTTTAACTCCTAGGAATGTCCTTTCGTAGTCTGACCTTAAAGTGCTGTGCACTGTCTTCTGCGCACTGCGCAGAGATACCAATGTGATGAAACCCAGAAGAGTGACTTTAAACATACATATGATGCCACTGGAACCTATAATTCATCTTATTCTTAAGAAAGGTGCTTACAAAAGTGCACAGGGAAATCATCCCTTTCAGGGGTGCATGTACACAATGTGCGGCGCTCCACATGCACGTCACAGCTGCAGGAGATCGCGGTAGCAGCAGCAGCAGCAATTAGCTGGTACTTGGCAGCTAACAGGAAAGTAAACTAAGTCAGGAATTAGGTCCAGAATGCAAACACAGAAAGAATTTCACATACTGTGCCATCAGCATGCAAGTTTCCAGAAGCTCTTCCAACCCCATACTATCTTTCCTCTCTGGTCTTTCTCAGCTCCCATCCTTCCTTCTGTGTTGGTGTTCAGAGACAACTTTTCCATTTAATTTGACCATACCAGTTATTAAAAATGAAGGAAATTAATAGAAAATATACATTAGAACTCAGCAGGGGAAAATCCCATATGCCTCGTTGCACAGTACTGTAAAAAATGTACTCCTGTATGTACAGTAACACACTCCATTAAGCCAGACGGAAAGCTCTTTACTAACTTTGGCATAACAAAACTATCTGTATATTAAAAACAAGCCCTTATTTATTAAGACCCCCAAATCCCAACATCCATTTAAAAACTGGGCCTCTTTCAAAGTCTCTGAGTCATCATGAAGAGCATGATTCATTCAGTAACCCCAGCTCACCACGACTCTCTTAGGAGTAAGAACAAATTGAGTTTTAAGCTTCCTCTGGCAATTTGAAAACCAGTATCTGGCTACCAATCTCTGTTTCCAATCTTAAAGACAATTGCATCCTATTGCTGGTTCTGCATTCCTATCCTAAAAATGAACCTCACTCTTTCTTGTGAATAATTTGGAGTATAATCTCTTTAAATGCCTTTTAAGGAGCCATGAAATTCTATTTTCCAAGTCAGACACAGCTATTTTGAGGACTTGCCTTTCCAGGAGAGGGAATTTCACAAATGTTAGTCCTTTCACAGAGCTAGGAACTGGTGCTGTCCAGCTGTGATCTCCTGGCCCCAGCCTGAAAACATGCTGTTATATAAAAGCTCTGTTAACCAGAGACTCAAAAGATGCCTGTGTCATGGAACATATTTGTTCCAGGAATCCTCACCAAATGCAGGCGTCTAATGAATTTCTTTTTGTGAACATTAGGACAACTTTATTGATTAACCTCTTGTGTCTGTTCAGAAGGAGCAAACAAAGCAGAAGTGCTGGGATGCACATTTCACTCTGAGCTTGGAGGCACATATGGAAGTATTTTCAAGCCAATAGTTCAGTGAATATTTGTGCCTTTACGGTTTAACCAGTGCTTTCTGATGACTGCTTGCTTAGAAAACTTGGCCACCCTTCATCATCTCTATTCCTATGCTTAGTGGCAGCACTCCATACCATTTGCATTTGATACCAAATACTTGAATTTTTGATGTTTACTTATTGCTTTCCATTTCATGATGCACTGCATGGTGCTCTTAAAAAATGCATGAACTCCCTTGATACGCACCCAAATGAAGTGTGTGACTTGTTTTCCAAAATATCATGTGAGTTATTGTGCTTAAAGTATCAGAAAAAGGACTACAAATTCCTGCTTCTTTTCTTTTGGGAATTTTCCCAATAATTTTCCATTTTAGAAATGAAATATAATTACAAATCATTCACTTTTCTGGGATCACTCATTTCATACAGGTTACTAAATAATGAGTAGCAAGCTCTACAGATAAAAGCTGAATTTGGTGAGTTTTATATTCAAGGTATTCAAGGCGAACAGTTTGACTCAGAAAAAATCAGTTTTTTTGCCTACATGCAATTTAATGGGGGGGTTGGCTCTTGTTTTAGTTTTTGGTTTTTTTGTCTGTACAAGAAAATGCAGACATTCTTCTTTTTGCTTAGTTTATTTGATAACTGTGGCTCTCCCAAATTATGCTGAATTATTTAGGAACTGATCTTGTTTTTTTTTACGAAAATAAATTCTAGACATATTATACCACACATCTGATCTTTAATTTCTTTTAGATAGTCACCTCAGGGGTAATTTAAAGTCTGTGGTCTGAAACCTTGGGAGTCTCTGCACTGTTTTTAGGTGGTCGGCAGAAACATAACTAAGCCTGTGTTTGGGAGGCTTAAATTTTCTGAAAAGGAGTCTTCCCCTTGATTAAAAATTGTTAAGACCTGTCATGTATATATGTTTAATTCGTGCCTATAAAGTTTATATCTGTCTAATATTAAACGCATGTATGGGATATGCTTGTTTAAAAACCCAAACTATGGGGAAACTACATTCACTAAGGGACAGTTCCAGTAAGGGTAAGGAATGTACCCTCAGCTAAAGATTTCCGAGAAACCCATTATCATATCTGCAGAACCAGCTTAGCAGAAGATGGGCCATCTCGGAGAAATCATCCGGCCATTCTCACCACGATAAGATATCGGCGACATATCAGGACCATCAATCTGTTCCTGGGAGGAGACGAGATTTCATCAAGACTCCATCTCCCCATCAGAAGGACATTGTTCCTCGCTGGAATAACTAAGAAAACCAAATTGAATATCTTTGGACTCTGCACTCTGAATACAGAGTTGCCTCCAGCGAAATAAACTGTATAAAAACTCACCGCTCCGAGACCTCAGCGTGAACAGAGCTTCACTGACACCCTGTCAGGTTGCCTGTCACCCAGCTACCGACCCTGGGCTCGGAGCTGTTTTCCCTGCATTGTGGCTTTTTATCCTAAAATTCTGCCAAATTTTCTATAAATAAATTTATTCCATTTTTATTATAGATATCGGCTCGTTTCATTTCTAACAAGACCCAAAAAAAAAAAAAAAAGAGGATTGCAATCACTTCTCTACAATAAATATTAATTAATTCCCATGCTTTCATTGTGGAACTAAGTAAATAGTAAATTAGGCATGTCTGTCTATGTGTTGATGGGGTTATTTATAGGAGTAATGGTACTGTCTGTAGTCATGTCTTAAGAGAAAACAGTAACTGAAACACTTGTAGAAAAATGAACAGCAGTACACAAAGAGGATGAAAGTCAAGAAGTCAGGTTAATTTTCAAAGAATTAGTAAATATTCTTACTATTGTGGGAGAACCTGAACAGAGAATTGATTTCAGAAGCATCACAGAAATGAGAGTTCTCTGAATAATTGCTTTGAAATTAAATCTGTTTTCTAACAAATCTGAACTGGAAAGGGGAAAAAAAAGAATTTAAATATTCCTTGTATATGTCTCAGAGACGTCTGTTTTCTGAATTACCACTATTTTAATTGTTTCACTTTTCCTTCAATGGATACTAATTCTTCATGAAGTTGATGAATTGATTTGGAGTACTTGTGAAATGAAAGAACAAAATTTAAAGTAATGGAAATGTATTTTTTAACTATTTTAAGTAGTTTAAGTCGCTGTCTTAAACCCACTTAATGTCAGTGAGCAAAGTTAGAACAAAGATATTTTTACTGAAGGTAAATCAACCTTGCCTTCCTTTGGAGATGTGAAAAACACTATCCACTAGAGATAAAATTATGATTATGTACGCATGCAGATACACACACACATATACTCAAATAAAAAAATTAATAAAATAGGGCATTTTTTAAGTAAGAAAACATTCTGTAAGTTCATTTCAAAGGAAAAGAAAGCAAGAATTGGTATTGTCACCCTGTGGAAGTCTGTCATTCATTTTTGTGGAATGAGGATATAGTCCTGCATTTTTTGGAAGGTTGTTTAAGTCTACATGTAATACAGTTGATGTATCTTTTCACAGGGCTGGCTGCTGCTTGATATGATTTATAACACCACTTTGCATGACTGCAAAGCTAAAACCCATTACTCACAGATGCAACTACTAGAAAATTTCTGTGGTAGTGAAACATTTCATTATCAAATGACTACTCCAAAATACAACAGGCCTTGGTCGATAGGTATCTACAGGAAGCATATATTGCTACTTTGTCACTATCTAAAGGATGAGATATTTGATCTTGATAAAAGAGTTAAATGTGTTATTTGCTCATATTTGAAAAATATACTTTCACTGTACTGTAAGACCGTGTCATGCACCAGTGGTAATGTCTCTGGCTCCATCTAGGAGGCATACATCTATTCAGTGACAGCACAAGCACAGCACTTCATGAAATCAGTAGGATTGCTTGTACACAGCTCTTTCAACTCATTAATGAACTGGTAATCTGGATGTATCAAAATAACAGATCCAACAGACTTCACTGTCTAAAACAACAACATTTTGCTTTTTTTTAAAGCAGCTTTAAAGTAAGTTCCAATCCCACTGCTGCTAGGGCCGACCGCTGAGGTATCCTCTCAAGGGACCAACAAAGTGAGGAGGACACCTGGTTTGACGCTAAGGTTTGACTGGAGCTAAGGTTTGACTGGAACTAAGGTTTGACTGAAATGAGAATCTATTACTCACGGATTTCATCGTCTGTGTTCTGTGAAATAGCCTCATGCTAGGCTGAAGGCCAAAACAGCTGCTTGCTTAAATTCCTTGCCTGTTGGAGCACCCCAGGACTGCCTCTCTGGCTGTCCTTAGGCTGGAATCCAAGAGTAAGGGAAATGAGTCCTTAAGCACACAGTCTGAGATGTACCCTGAAGGGTTTGACTACTCTTCCTCCAGCTACATCACTCACCCTTGCCAGGGATGACAGCAGCCAGTAGCCATGACCCTGGTTCCCTCCTAGGGGCACAGAAGGGCTGGTGAAGTAGGTGGCTTGAGTGCCAGGTGCCTCTGCAGGCAGTAAGGTTCTTGTGCATGGGGGAGTTTCAAGAAGTTCAGAGAATGTCTGGGTATGCTCTTGTTGAGGTGATCAGGATGCAGAAAGGATCTCTTCAGCTGTGTCCATTTTGCCAGGGATAACGCATTGACCTAATCATGGGCAACAGTAAAATCCTCACTGATCTTCCTGAAACCAGGCTTTCACCTAGAAATCAGTAGAAAAGAATTTACTGCAGTCCTGTTTTCAGACAGTTCAGAGACCTGAGTGCTTCAACAAACAGAAATATTTCATGTTAGCATGCCATTCACCAAACCATAATTTGAGGCCCCTCTTCATTTCTGCGTGAGCCACTAGCATGGGATTTGTCATGTTGTTTTAGATGGGAGACCTGCGATATGTGCTTGTTCACCTACATAGAAATCAGTGGTCATTTCTGGAGGGTGGTTTTCTCCAGCTTTGTTTACAGTGGCAAAAATATTATATCAGATTAATAGAGCCCATGTAAACCAGTACTTCATGGCATGTATTTGAGATTTTGGCTATAAGAAACAATAGAAATAAATGCAGATGGGTTTCCTAATACTGAGTTTGTAGGATCCTTCCATGCTAGATACAAAACAATACCAACAGACTCTAAGCACTCACTACAGACTTGAATAAATAATTGCAAACCACATGTCCAAGTTGCACTACTTTTAAGAAATATTTGGATGCCCTGTTCTCTATATTTTTGCATATTTTTAAAGATGACATAATTTCTTCTTTATTGTCATTATGTAGCTGTAAAAATGAAACAAAACAAGTTTACAACATGCTGTCTACGTTCCTGTCTGACAGCTGCTTTAGGATACAAACAGGCATTCATTCTTCCCTGCCAGGGGTGCCAACTTCTTTTACTGCTCTTTTAGCAGCAGCTCTGAATAACCACCTCCTGATGCTGTTTGCGTGACACTAACTGTCCTCACTGTGAGCTGACTCGGTGGCCCTTCATGCTGCTCTCTCTCTCTCATACAGTGCTGAGAAAAGTATTCACTTAAAGCATTGAATAAAGGTGCAGATGGATGCTTTTTGCTATGTCTTTTCAAAAGCTATTAATGAATATATCTGTATCTCTGTCTTCACAATGTCTCCACATTCATCTGCCACCCACTTCCTTGGTCAGGCAGTGTGAGGTGGGAACTACACGTACTGTCTTGCAGATCCCCTGGTGTAATAAGACCTTGTGCTTGAGGCTGCTGAGCAGCATCCGTAATAGAAACATTAAATCAGCCCGTGCACCCAACTCTCCCCGAATGATAATGGCTTGTTCTTTCAAGTTCATGTGCATTGACTTCCATGACATCAAAGTACTCATTACGCTGAAAGCTATGCCTGTTAGTTCTAACAAAGGAATATTTCTTGCTTTTTAAAAGCACACAAGGTTACAGATCATCCACGTAGCATCAATGAAAGTGTATGAAATGAGACAACACTATAACAATAGTTTTCCTCTTTCTTTGTGAAGGAGCACTAATTAGAGAGGATTTTCAGACATCAGACTGGGAAGTGTTTGCTGTGTGAAATAAAGATCCTAAGGATATGAACTGAGTCATAACATCTCTGTGGCCCTGAAATTTGTTTTTCTTAATGGAAACAGTGTAATACAGTTCAGAGAAGGAATCTTGTTGAACTCCCTACACTTGAGGCTGGCAAACAGCAAACATGAGGAGTTATGCAAGCCACAGTTAAAGCTCAAAAATGATGCCATGGCTGTGGAATTTGAGAGCCTTATAATTTCCAGCTCAAAATCTTCTCTTTGGAAGAAAAGACCTTGCAGTAATGAATGAAGACACATTTAACCATAAATATACAAGGGAGCCTTTGCAAGGATCCAGAAGAAGCTGTAAGGCAAATCAGCTTAAGGAGGTTACAGAGTACCCTGTGAGCACAGCACCATCCCTGTGAGAGGACCACATCCTGGTGCCGTCATGACGAGCAGCTCCCTGTGCCACTTGTACCTCCCTGATGAGGTGAATGGAACTATTCAGTGAGCAAAAAAGCTGATTGGCACAAGCAAGCTGTTGGAAGGACTAAAATTTCATAGCAACGGGACTGAGAGCTCTATTTTTGGGGATGTATGTGGTATGTGTGACCCTTGTGTTGTCCATTAGGAGTACATTTCACTCCTTCATGGTTGAAGAGCAATCCAGACATACTCATGACTCATTGAAGGCAAAAGTAAAAGAAAAAAAAAATGCAGATGAAGCTGATAATTATGAATCATCCAGTTACTTTAACACTCAGATGTTTTAAGATAATCTGCCAGACTATTCATTTTTGTTTAAACTCAAAACTTCATGGCTAGTGTAGCTGACACATTTAAGCAGTGAAAGGCAGTCTTACAAAATAAGATTTGCAAACAGAAAAATATTTTTCTGAGGGCAAGAATTTTTTCCATTATCAGGAATAATAAGATTAGTGGAGAGGCCTTGAGACTGTCATAGTTTGTAGAGCAGGACATGGCAAGCACTAAGCGCTTGTAAATGGACTTGCTATGGAGGGGTGCTGCTCCAGCTAGAATTTTATGCAAAAGCATTGGTTTCCCTACCAAAGTATCCAGGTCTGTTCTCCCAGGATTGGACTCTTCATGGTGCTCCTTATGTTTCAGACAATAAATTCTACCCAGAATGTGGGATCTAATTTCTCACAGTGTAATGTATAAGGGAAACACACTTTCTTATCCAAAGTTTTCAGGTTTCTTCCTTGATCCTTGATACACTGAGGTTTCCCAAACAGTCCCAAGTCCAAATATACCTAAGCAAAACCAGAAAATGAAGGGGTGATACTTTTCACAGAATGGTCTATGTTCTGGTACTTGTGAATTACTAGAATAATTAGAACAAAAATAGAAACTAGTGCAAAGGAGCAGTAAGACCACAGGAAAGTGCACAGACAGCATTTATGAAGGCTCAGAGGGATGTCAGATGTACCCACATTTAATCAGTCATGTGGACTGTGTCTACAGTGAATGGGACTCCAGACTTCCCTTCTTCAGCCACTCTACTTCACAAAATCACCCATTTAACAGGAAAATAAATTTAATCAAGTTAAGACTTCCATCAAAAAAGTAACATACCTTTCTATACCAAAGGGAAACTCATTATTCAGATGAATTCTTTAAACAAATTTTCAAGGAAAAATGAAAATTTCAACACATAATTGAATATAAGAAAAAGTACTTGGGAGTACATGAGCAGTCCCAGAAAAGGCCCCCATATTTTAATAGTCTGAGGTTTCACTAAATATTTTCCTCCAAAAATTTTCAAACATCCTGTTTGTCTCTGGTTTTGTGTCACTTACAGACCTTTTTAAACTCAGAAATATTTACAAGCAAATAAGGTATTGCTGCATTAAATTAAAAAGTACTGTTTCAATGAAACTAAGTACAAATATCAGTGGACTTAAAGAAAAAACAATTAAAAAAAAAATCAAACAAAAAACAAACCAACAACAAAAGTTTACCACCTCCAAGAAGTTAATTAATCGTCAAAAAACAACAGAGAAATTTCTGTCTGAAATTTTAATGAAAAATTTCAATATTGCTACTCAAAAGCGCTTACAAACCCAAAATAGGTGAAAATATTTCCATCAGAACAAAATAAATGGTTCCAACCCAAAACAGAGTTGAATCTTGTTTTGCTGCCTGACACCCAGAGGAGTGATAAGACTCTGAGGGCACTCACTGTCCTAGTGAGTGCGTGGAGATGAGCCCAAAGGGAAGAAGGGAATGATCAGCTTTGGTACCTGACCTGAGACCTGAAGGTAGAAATGTGAGTGGCCAAAGCTGATCACAAGAAACATCAGATATTTTTATATGTCAGTGATTTCATGACAGAGAATGTTGCATTCACTTTTGGCTGGTTTTTGTTTTTTTCAGGAATGACGGTTTTTCTTCCTCAGCTTCCATTACCTTTCCTCTCCTTATCCACCCACAAAAACAGTTTGGGAATGTCAGCTCCCATTTCTTCACTGGAGCTACCCACAAGTTCAAAAGAGCAGTAATCCAGGTGTTTTCTACTCTAGTTTCCAGCAACAGCTCCACTGACTTGCAGCACATTGTTCCTCTCAACTGTCTTGGTTCTGACTTAGCCCCTACGGTACCTCATGGGAACTGCATTGCCAAGCTCCCTCTTTGGACACAAAGCCCAGCCAGGGCCCCGTGCCCAAGGTGAGGAGTGTACCTCCTTGCAGCCCCGTTCCAGGAGGCACAGTGTGAGAAGAGCATTAAAAAGGATTGAATCATACTCAAAGCAAATTGTATTCACACAATAGTGCACACGAAGAAGAACCTCAAAGTGGTTTATCATCATGAAACAATGAAGTGAAATATTTTGGATCAGAGCTCTTGTTCTGTGAAAAGTTTAAATATCTAGACTTTTGGTCTCAGTTTCAAAAATTAAATATTAAAGTCATGCCTACAACTACTATTTTGCTAGCTGAGCACAATAAAATGGAAACACTCAACATTTTTTCCATTTTTTCTTTCCCCTTTTTTCCTTTTTAATCCTTAAAAAAGTTAGAACAGAAAGGAAAAAATGAAGGAAATGAAAAATTATTGTTTTGGAGTGGGCAATGAAGGAAACTAATACCTGACGTTATTCATTCTATTTTATTTTATAGCAAAGAAAATGTCATAAAATGATAAAATGATAGGGAAAAAGCAGAAAAAGTGGAAAAGTCCAAAGGAAGTTTTCAAGCTAGGTCCCCATAGCTCAGGGAACTTACTTTTCAGTTAGCCTTTAAAACAAAAATTCAACCAACACAAATGCTATTCTTCTCTGCTAAAACACATGACTGAAATATTCCCCTAAATTTAGGTACCTCAATAACTTAACTGATATCCTCTGGGATATGACTTGCAAGAAGTAACACTTGCAGGTTTTAGTGCATTTCTGAAAATTAGAAAAGATTATACACTTGGGGCATAGTGGTAAGGAACTTTTAAAAATAATGTTGGACTCTGGCTAGCTGCATTTTGAAGCAAGCTGAAGTCAAAGTTTTAAAAAATCAAAGCACTTACATAAAGAGTAACTCTCCTATAAAATTAAGGATATCTTCAACTTGTGGATGGGTATAGTATTGCCCCACTTTATTTGTTCATAAACAAGTTGCTTCTTTGACACATGCCCACATTCACCAAATACCTTACTTATGTGTACAAAACACATACTCTGCTTCACAGATGAGGTTTCTCACCTCCATATAATCTCCTTTCTATTGTAATAGCTTGTCTGCATATCCTCCAAAACCAAGGTGCTGGATTTGTGTCAGTGACTTTTTGAGGGACTGCCTTTCAATTTTGCAGGCATTCAAACTTAACACTTAAATCATGACCATATATGGGAACATATGGATATCTATGTCAAATCATGAAAAAGGACTACCTGGCCTCCAATATCTGGTCTGGGGAATCCTTTCAATTCACCATCCTTCCCTCACAAAGATCAATAGCAGAAACCTCAGAAAAATTAGAAGGAAAGCATATTTCTGTCATCTACAGTTTGTGAGATTTCTAAGCCAAGAATATGAAGTTTTACGTTTATCAGACCTAATGGATTTTCCTTCCATCAGTTTGCCCAAAGCTCTGTATGAAATGTTTCCCTGTTAACATTTATCAGTAACAATGTCCTGTGGAAAAAAGGAGTTTCTTCTTTTCACCATCTTATTTCTCTTTCCTACTGCATCCCTCAATGAAAAATATGGATATTGCTGGTATGCATTGCATCAGAGGCTTCTATCATGGAAAGGCAACCCATGTAATAACACTCTGCAGGGACAATAAAGATAAAAGTAGAGATATGAAGTAACTGGTAAGATCACAGCATTTCCAGAAAATTCATGCAATTCATAGGCACTTTTTTTTTGTTTCCAATCCCACAGATTACCTTTTTAGTAAGCTTTCTTATTTTGGTTTAATAAAACAACAGAGCTGCACCGATAGGCTGATTTTTCATCCAGACATTTTCAGTTTTCTAATGTTTGATTTAGATGATTGTATTCACCAATGAAAAGGTGTAAAGTTTTTTCCTTTCTTCCGCTCTCTCTTTTTTTTTTTTTTTTAATTTTAAATGATGCAATTTATCTTGATCATTTTTCAAAGCCAAGATGCACCTGCCACCAGAAGGGTCCAATTTCAGGAGACCGGTTGAGGCAGGCCAATTTCTGCCTCTGAGTAGGTCTTGCTGGCTCCTGAGAATCCAGCTGATCCCACTCCTCTCTCCCTCCTGCCCCCATCCACAGGCAGAGGCAGCTCCTTGAACACTGCAATATCAAGCCCTGGAGGTGAGTGTGTCCCTGTTGAGGCTGCCTGTTCCAGGCTCCCAGCCATTCTGGTGTGCGGAGCCAGCTATCTGTGGCTGGCTCTGGCAGGCAGGAGTAACTATTTGGCTTTTTGTATCCTGTTTGCTGTTCAAGCATCATTTTCCAAGACGGATGCGGAGCTAAGTAGCAACACTGTGCGAGATGCCTGTGGGAGAAGGTTTTTAGAACAAAGGGACAGCTTCAAAGCTTCAACTTTTCAAATACCAGCATCTCTTTAAGGACAGTGAAACATCTTCCCTCTTAACCTTATGGTAAACCAAAGTGAGGTACATGATTTATGTGAAACTTTGGCTTTATCAGGTTGCATTTCAAAATAGAACAAAAATAGTAGCATTTCAAATAGATTGTGAAAGACATTCAGGAGATCAGTGCAAAGCAGTCACTGACATACAACGGTTAGGTGTGTGTTGAATAAATCCTTCTTGGCAAGGAACTCTTCCTCCTTATAAAGCTGTGGTGTTCAGCAAAATGTTTGCAAATGACACTACGTCAGGGCTTGTGTCAAATGGAGCTGTTCTGCCTCTGAGATGACATAAAATACTTCAGCTCAACTATCACTTGACTAATGTTTCCTAGATAGTAAATCATTCAGCAACCAGAGAACACTGCTGTCAAAACATCTTTCCTCTTCATATCTCCATAGAGCTGGTAGCACTTCTATTAGGTGTAGTTTCACAACCCTGTAACAAAGCTGTTTGTTGCAGAATATTTCACAGCTATAACACTCTTTTCTTAATCTATTTTTGACTGATCTATCTCACAGTTTTCCATCCATCTTCTTGCTCTGTGTACTCCATGACCTGAATATTGTCAAAACGAAGGACTTCCATCATGTTTCATGTATTCATTCCTATTGATCTTAGTAGTGTTGAGTCTCTACAGCATTTTCTACAGGACTGAACTCAATTTGCACATCACATCCCATATGTTTTTTATCCCAAGAGAAAGGTGAAGAGTGCAGCTAAAAATTTTATCATCAGAGTTGCCAGCTCTGAAATAGAGCATGTTAAAATCACTCACTTGGAGTGACTAATCTGAAAAATGAGCATTCCTGTAAGCATTGAACAAGACTTGAACAGCACAGGAAAATGGAGACTTTTTGAAGCTAATTAAATTGCATAATGACATTTCTTCAGGTTTGGGTATCCTATTTTTTCCCTTCCTTATTTGGCTTTTTAATATGGTTTAAATGATAGTTTGATCACGTGATGAGAATATTTGCCTTAGTAGTACAATGCAGGTGTAAAAGTTATTTCTTGACTCAAGTAATACTAATACAGTAAAAAATTCAAGGCTTACACCTGAGAATAATATGTGTTTTTCAAAAAATGGTATAATAACTACTGATTACAGAACAGTAAACAGAGGAGGACTTTTGAATTTACAAAGATTTTCATTGTGGCACTTGTGTACATCCTGTTTGTACCATAAAATAAAGCAATATCAGAATAAATAGTAGCATCTGCTCAAGGGGGTCCCTGATTAAAGAAAACAGCTGGAAATTACAGGTTAGTGATTGCAAACTGTGGTTTAATTTCTGAAACAGTGTTTGCATCTGGCTTCCAACTTGTTTTAAAATAAATGCGATGACCTTCCATATTCTCATAGATATTCTCATAGACTGCTGGTTTGGATCTGTGTTTTACGAAACTGACAGCAGTGTTACCTGTGGATAGGTAATTACCTATGTTTATTGCTCTTATCCTACTGCCTTTCACTTGTATATCTTCCCTTGAAAAGAAAAAAGTGTTCTGGATTTCAAGATACAGGTGCATGGCTCACTTCCTGTGCAGCTCAGTAAATTGCTTTGCACGCTTATTATTTGTAGCCAAATTTTTAAAATTGGTTTTGTCAATTTGCTAGAGATTGCTGAGCAGAATGATCAATTACACAATTAAGTTTCTGCTTCACATGTTGTTGCTTAATCTCAGTTTCTGATTATTTTGAGCCTGCAAGAAGTGCTCACACACTTTTCTATTGCTCTGACTACTAAAATAAAAAAAGTCACATATTAAAAAAATTATGCTACTGCTGGTAAAAAAAAACCAGCAATAACAAAAAAAAATACAAGAATTGTCCAAAGTCCATAAGGATTTGAGAAAAAAAAACAAACAAAAGGATCTTTTAGGTATAGGGGACTTCCCACAGTACCAAGATGATTTTTTTCCCACAGCTGAGTTGAATATCATGAAAATAAGCACGTATTTATGGGCCATATGGGCCTGGATCTCTTTATCTTGTCTTATCTGGGTAACACCACAGTCTATGCAAGGAATATTTTCTTAACACCAGTACTGGCAGCAGTAATAAAAATGTGGGAATGGAATATATTTTAAAGTTTTCCCATTACTTGTACCCAGTTTTGACTCTTTCCTGACTACAACCATGACTAAAGGCATGATTGTGGCTGACTATTCCACTTTGAGAAATCAGACACAGAGAAATAATTCATCTGGCCTTATCTTAGCAAGCTGGTATGAAAGAGAGATAGAATGAGGGGTCAGCATTGCCCCGAGTCTCATGCTTTACCCACACACATAGAGTGCATGAAGAGATCAGTTACTGCATATGTAAAAAAAGGGCAATGGCTGTATTAGATTGTAAAGAACATAACTCCTCATAAAGCTGGGGTTACTTCTAGTTGACAGATAAAACCTGCTTCAGAAATCCCCAGGAAAGAAAACTGGCATCTCCTACTCTGTATGGCATATTAGTGCTACTGGCAGTCAAAACTGGGTCTGTCCTGGTGACCTAAGCTCAATACGAGTGTTGATGTACTGGAGGAGATTCTGCAAGGAGACTTGAGCATAATACATGATTAATTAATGTCTTCTGTAGTTTAATCAGTTAATTCTTTGAAAGTGAGTAGGTCAAGGAAGAGAAATCTGATAAGAGAAGGATATATAAAACATAAAGTGGTTGGAAACTGCAGCGAGAGTAGATGTCATATCCCCATTTCTTATGCTGCAACTACTTACTGGATGATTTCCTACAAGATAAGGCCCTGTTCAAATACAAAGGAAGAATTCAAAATTATTCCTTCTTCACATAAATCTTACAGCCAGTGTTACGAAGGAGCAGAGCAGCAGCACAGTTTCTGGTAAACTGGATTTCACTGGAAAGTATGATTTTGTCAGGAACATCACAGCATTTAAACTCTGAAAGTTCTAGGTCTGACTGGTATTGACATCCCAGCAATTTTGGGATGCCAAGCAGCATTTTGGTTAAAACAAATGGTAGAGAAATTGAACAGAGAGTTAGTCCCGCCAAGTAGTTGCTGCATTTGCTAGGTACAATTTGCTTTAGAAATTATATTTGATTGCATTTTAAAAATATAACTTTTCAGAAGTTCCATGACTTTTTTATCTCTCCTAATTTGGTTAAGTCTAGTTAAAAGTGAGGAAACTATTCTCTCCCACATCAGTCTGCTTGTGACATCTGTTATACTCACTGTGTGCCACTGCAGCTTCTGTATTTTCTTCTTAGTATGCGTCTACTGTGCAGTAGTTTTTGATGTTTAAGACTTTGACTATCACAGAATTGGATGAAGGCACAAATGTCCATGAAGGGAAACCATGTTTTCAGGAATATAGACAATGAAATATAAAATATCTGCAGTGAATGGGGATGTAAAAAGGAACACATGGAGGGAGAAGTGGAAGGGGGAGAACTTCCCCAAAATAATCTCTCCTATGGTCTTAGACAAAATTTCTTACCTGTCATCAGACTATATGTCTTAAACACTAGGAAAATAGTTCATCTGCTTTTCATGATGTCATACAAATGGAAGGCATATTTCAATCCCAAATTTCAAAAGATTAGCATAATTTTCAAATAATACAGTTCAAATAACAAAAGAGAATTTTCCCAGATTTTCCTCTGTAAGGAATTAAATGTACAATACCTTATGGTTTTGGTTTGGCAAGTTTCCCAGTGCTTCACTAGCATTCATGTGGAATGCATTTTATTTGAGCCATGGATTAAGAGGCTGACAATGTTGTGCACATTTTATAGCAATGTATCCATTGGAAACTAATCTGAAAATGTTTCAGTTGTCATCAAGCAAATAAAACTTCTGTACCCAGATGAATTGTCTTCAAATCTTCTCTAAAACTGGAAATTATGTAGATAGAATTTCATTTCTTAAAACCGACCTAGGCATTTGTCAAGTTGGTTTTCTCGTGTATTTTCCCTTCATTAAAATTATGTAATTGCATCATATATTACAAGTATGCAGTTTGCTTCATTAAAAGTAATGTAAATATTAAAAGCATCATTTGCTTTTATAAGAAATAGTGTGTCCAGAAGGACTAAAGCAGTGATCACCCCTGTATTCAGCACTGGTGAGGCCACACCTCGAATACTGTGTTTAATTCTGGGTCCCTCACTACAACAAGGACATTGAGGTGATGGAGCGTGTCCAACAGAGCTGGGGAAGGGGCTGGAGTCTTATGAGGAGTAGCGAGGGAGCTGGGGTACTTAGCCTGGAGGAAAGGAGGCTTATCTCTCTCTACAACTACCTGAAAGGAGGCTGTAACAAACTGGGGGGCAATTTTTTCTCCTAAATAACAAGCAACAGGAAAAGAGGAAATTGTCTCCAGTTGCACCAGTGGAGGTTTAGATTGGATATTAGGAGAAATTTATTCATGAAAAGGGTAGCCAGGCATTGGAACAGGCTGCCCAGGGAAGTGGTGGAGTCACCATCCCTGGATGTGGCACTTAGGGACATGGTTTAGTGTTGGAATGATCAGCTTCAGGTTAATGGTTGGATTGGTGATCTTAAAGGTCTTTTCCAAACTAAATTATTCTAAGTTCCTAAAGTGTTTAACACAATTAGAAGCAAGGAGAAGCAAGGGAGAAATATGAAAAGAAGTAAAGGAGAAGGATTTTCATTTCATCTTCCCACTTCTTCTCTTTCCTCCCTCACTTTTTATACTTTGGCTGGGAGGAAGCAGGACAAAAATCAGGATCATTATCCTGAATGTCAGGAGAGAAGTCTTGGGCATGTTCAGGGATCTGCTTGGAGGAATCTCATGGGATATGGTCCTGTAAAGGAGAATGGTCCAAGAGAACTAGTTGATTTTTAAAGATCATTTCCTTTCCTCCTGCTCAGGACTCCCATCCCAACCATCAGAAAAATAAAAACCAGGTGGGAGCAGCAAAAAGGAAGATTAGAGGAAACATGAACCTGCTTATGGATGGGGCAGGGTATGTGGTGACAAGGGCACAGAGAAGGCTTGAGTATTTGATGTGCTTTTTGGCTTGGTCTTTACTGATACACCTTACACTCAGCAATTGCATGTCCATGTGGAAAAGTCTGAAGCAAGGAAGACTGGTCCTTGGAGAAAGAGGATCATGTTGGGGAACACTTAGAACTGGACATATATAAAACCTGGGGACCTGATAGGATGCACACATGAGAGCTGAGTGACCTGTCCTAAGCCACCAGTGTCAATTATTTCTGAAAAATTTAAAACAGTCAGGGAAGGTTCATCTTTTAGAAGGTGAAGAAGGAGGATTCAATAAAATACAGTCTGGTCAGCCTCACTTTGAACTCTGAGAAGTAAATGGGGACAGTAATCCTAGAAACCATTTCCAGACACATGAAAGACAAGAAGGTGACTGTCAGCAGTCCACTTGGATTTACAAAGGAGTTTTGGATCCAGTTCTGGGCTTCCCAATGCAAGAGAGTTATGGAGCTATTGGAGCAAGTCCAGTAACGCACTGTGAAGATGATGAAGGAATTCAGACATCTCTCATACAAGGGGATGCTGAGAGAGCTGGAACTGTTCAACCCAGGGAAGAGGAGGTGTCTAAATACCTGATGGGGAAAGAAGAGAGAGCCAGACTCTTATCAGTGGTGTTCAGTGGTAGGAGAAGAGGCAATTATCACAAATTGAAACACAAAAAATTGTATCTAAATACAGGAAAATATATTTTTACAGTGGTGCAGAGAGAAACAGGTGCCCAGACATTGCCCAAAAAGGTTGTAGAGTCTCCAACCCTGGGAATGTTCAAAACCTGACTGGCCATGGTCATGAGCAACTGGCTCTAGCCTGCATGAACAGGGACTAGACTAAATGTCCTTTTTGGTGTCATTGTGATTCTATAATTCTGTGATTCTTATTTTTTCTTGTTTTTTTTTCATACTGCCTTTTACATATCATACACAAACGTATTTATTTTTCTAGATTGTTATATACTCCTTATGCTCCCTTTTTAAAACTTTTTTTTTTTTTTTTAGGAATTCTGCCACTTTTCATGTTATTGGAAAATAAATAGTATCCTTTTCCCTTATCTGTTTCCTCCCTCTCTATTCCAATCCATATGTATATACACAGCCTTTTCTTCTCTGTTAATTGCCTTTTCAAATCTGTCAAGTCAACTTTCAGTAATACATGACATCTTGCAGTCTGAATTCCTACTTAACTGCATTTTTCTTCAGTTCTTGCATTCAGCAACACCAGCCCATACTACACATCTTCTAGGTCTGCAGTCAACTTAAATAAAATTTCCAGTAAAGGTATTGACTTTAAACAGGTGTCTTGAAAAATCTTTTTAAATACAAAATCTGAAGCAGTAAGGAGAAGAAACTTAAATCAATTTTTTACACCTAATGTTATAAAAGAGTTTATAGAGTGCTAAGCTTTTTAGTGATTGTTTTTTCACTGACTACAAGTTTGAACTATCTCAGCCTCTGTGCTGTTTTAAAGTCTTCACAATATAGCTCATTCAGCTCTCACTAGACCTGTGAGCTTCATTAAATTTGTTTTGCAGTTTGATAGCTAAATTAATATTTTAGGAGCATAAGCACTATCTGTAACTAACGTCTTATGGTGTGCTCTCCAGAACATTTACTTAGTGCACCAACACTTCTTATAGACTGCACAGTACACCAAATGATCCACATCCAGTTTTTGGTTATTGTGGTGTGAATCTGCCACAATTTCTTCAGAGTAGAGTCTCCAATTTCTTCTAGTGTAATGTGGATGAGGGAAGAATCTGTTAGGGTACGTTTCTTTATGTGCATGAAGAAAATAGGATTATATGGTCATAGTTATAGATTGTACGAGAACTGGAATCTGAAAATTTATCAGATTTGGTCTCTAATAAAATACTCATTATTTTGATATGACTGAAAAGTTTGACTTAAAAAGCTGTTTATATTAGGAGGATTAAATCACTTTTGATTTGAAAAAGTGACAAACGGTCTTTTAACTAGTATGTTTTCCCCTGTGGTTTTTATTGCTGACAGACCTGGACATTAGTCTGACATTACTCCATTCTACCAGTAGAATTTTTATTTTGGCACATTCTGAATAGGTAACACTGCTTCTGTGTTTGAAGTCTTCAGGTCCGCATGTTTCAATTGGAGTTTTGCAAACCAGGAGGGCCTTCAAAGGATGAGGCAGAACTATACCCAGACTTGAAATCATAACAAGTATCTTGGTGTCTTTAGCATGGTTTAAGTGGGAGCAAAAAAAAAAAATTATTTTGAGAAACTTCTGGATGTTGTAATCATGGGCTTTATGAGTTATAATATTTTATAATGGGTCAAGGGCATCCTAGAGCCCAAATTATCAAAAGAAACTGATGACTGAGAAGGCTAATACGAGCCTGGTCTACATTTATATTTTACTGAAATTTTTTAGCTAATTAGAAGTACTAAAAGATTAGACTTATAAGAAATATGACTATGTTAGCAAAATGCATGGAGGACACATTTATCAGACAAAATGTCGCCAAGAAAATATATTTTTAGGGAAGGAAATTAAGCTCTTCAATTAAACCAGCAAAACAGTAATTATTTTAGTTTAATTTTCATTTTTAATTGCATTCTAGTTTTAGATAATATCCTTATTCCTTGTCTGTGTTAATGTAGCTCCTATTTTCACTCATTGTACCCTGTTGCACATCCTGGTTGATGGACTGGAGACCTTGCGATTATCAAATGTAGCTTTTATTGTATCCTGTTTATAGGTTTATCAAAGTCTAATTTAAACAAACTAAATTGAGTCCTCTCTCACTCATCACCACTTGGACAGTCAATGAGAGTTTGCCAGCAGTCAGGCAGCCTCTGTTTGCCCAGTGCAGGGACGATACCTCAGTCCTGCTCCACTTCAGAGGCAGGATCTATCCAGACCTTTCACTGCAGTCAGCAATTGGCCCATTCCTTTTGGACCCAGTGTTTCACAAATTGCTGAGGATGAGCTGGCTGTCCTATGCATCTGACGTTGTTTTCAGAGTAGCTGTTTCCTGTGTTGAAAAGTTTACTTGTGTTGTGGTTTTCTGCATGCATCTTTTTATCTGTGTTTTTTAAAAAACAAGCAGAATTTATGTTCTATTTAGCAAGCAATCCCCCCTACTCTGTACTGAAAGCCTCTTCTTTTAATTGATTACCATTCTGCTAATTGTTATAGCCTTAAAAAAACATCAGAAAACTCCTCATCGTTTCAAAATCTGTCTTCTGGGAGTTCTTACTGGAAACAAACACATTTATCATTGCTGGTCTTGAACACATTTTGATATGGTTCAAGAAGCTAATCACTATTTTATTTTCTATCTTCAATACATAAATATTGTGATTAGAAAATATACAACAATCTATTAATGCTATAACTACATTAGGCTAACCATGTGAGTGAATTAAAGGAATAACAACTTTAACTATCATTCTCCCTGTAGTCTTATATTAATTACATGAGCTCTTTTCCCCTAATTAAATTTTTTATAAATAAAACCTTCCTCTTGCAGGTTTTTATTTGACTGATGACTGGGCATAATATCTCCCAACTGTACTGGAATTTACCCAGCTAGGTTATTGAAAATCAGCATTCCTGGTGCTTGGTCAGCAGGCATTTCTTTTAGAAATCTAGGATGCAAAAGGTCCAACATCTACTGAGTTAAAAGCATGGATTTAGAAACCTGTCTTTAACCTTTGTCTCTTTTTTGTCATCCCCCCCTTTACTATGGTGGGAAGGATTCTACCATTTTTTCTGTAACAATGGATAAATACCAATCTTTGGGCTACTCCCCTAGTGCAATATTATAAAGGGCAGTAGGGGATACAGGGAAGAGTTATCATGCACAGGATGTTCTGTTTTCTCAAACCCTAGTGCTTTAATTAGTTAGGGTGTTTCGCTCTATCCCACAACGGGGTGTCCCTCACGCCATATCTTCCAACTTCTGCACAGAAAAATGCAGCATACTTGTCTCAATATTACCTGTAAATAGCAGACTTGTTTAATTACATGCATCAAGTGTTGCATCAAAATTAAATCGTCCAACCATAACACCCTAGGGCAAAATATCAGCATCTGACTCATAACTCTCAGTTACAGGTATTGAGATGAAAGCACATTGTCTTCCAAGTGCCTACAAATTATGTCCCAAGTTAACAACCTTTTTTTTTTTTAGGAATTAACTAAATCACATTAAACCAAATAGATTAGAAATCTTCTCTTGTGCTCTGCTATCAGCTGTCTCCAAGATCAGAATAATTTTCAAGCATGAGTCTGTTATGATAACTTTCTTCAACAAGCCATAAGTCTTGCCTTTGCTAATATATCATCTGGTTTAGTTACACTTTATTGTTCACCATGAATTCAGGTATAAAAGGCAGACCTTATTTGTTTGCTATGTTTTCAGAATCATTGCCATGAGAGGCCATAGCAGCTTCTTCTCCTTTTGTATAGCAGTATCAAGCATCCAAGGCTCTGGCTTTGCTGTGTAACGTAAGCAGACAGTAAATTTTTGTCCTATTTAACTGGCCTGTTGAGTCTTTTTCTTGATAATTAAGTTCATCAGCTGGCTTTTATGTCTGGTCAGAGCACAGTTTATATAGCCCTAGAGTATCAGATGAAATTAGCAGCTGTTTATTCTTGCTCATTCAAATTATTTACAACTCTGGCTACATCATTCCTTTCTGTGCTAGTTTCCTCAAATATCTCAGTGACTTTAATTGGATAAAGCTCAATAAATTTAGGAGCAAATATTTAAATATTTATATCCCAGCTTTCCTCAGAAAAAAGTTGTGCCTTAGGCCTAATCTCTGCATCTTTAATGCTCCAGTTTCCTCAGTATCTGCAGTAATGTATCTTAGCAAAATGATAAAAAAGAAGTAAAAATGGGAGTCCTTACAATCTTTATATACTATCTACCTCCATGTGTTGAGATGTTGGTGATGACCGGGATAGGACAAAAAGAAAGAACGCTACCTTCACTTAAGGAGTAATTAAAAGTAATCCCAAGTTACGGTAGACTGTGCAAGCTGATCTCCAGAAGCTTCTTTTTTCTTAAGTTTATAAGCCAAACCAAACCAAAGATAAAGAGTAAAGAAAAGGGTACAGCAGATGAGCAGTCAGCACCTTATGTGAGGGTTTCTTGGTAGTGTATGAGCTAACAGGGTGAGAAGGGAGGAAAAGGGACACTGATGAGGCAGAGGGAGGGAGAAAAGGGCATGGACATGAGGGTCAAGCACATGGTGTCAATGGGATTATGGTTTGGTTTCCTTATTGGAGGATGCCGTAGAAGGCTGAGAAAACTGAGGCCACTTCTGCGAATTGGCTATGAAAGCACCATAGTAGCACTGACCCACACCCGCCGAGGGAGGAAGGTGGGATGAGGAAGTCTGGAGTAGCAGCAATAATCTTCACACACAAAACCCGCCAGGTGGGCTAAACAAAACCTGCTTCTGCTGGACTAACACCTAGTGCTGCTTCCCCTCTGCTCCCTGTGAGCTGGGCAGGGCCATACGCCCTGCAAACAAGGAAGCGGATCCAGCAGTTTCTGTTTGGAAAGGTCAGAGTTGCACAATAGCTCAACCAGCATTGAACACCCAGGTTACAAGAGAGTACTGGATTTCAGCACGTGGTGTTTTGATCTCCCTGGCTTGACAAATTAGTACAGGTTGAAATACTGTGTCTGAGTGATAGGGGGATATACATGTGCAGGGAACAGGGTGGGTTTTTTTTGCTTTTAAATATGCTTTGCCTTTCATTCATTTGCAATTGCTTTTTCAGCATCATATAAATGAATCAGAAAAACTGTGATTCAGCAGGAGTAGCATAAGCCTGGCTGCTCTAATATCTAATGTTTCTCACAGAACCAGTACTCTCACCAGTTTTACAACATGGGGAGATAAGACCCTGCCTGAATCAATGGTCTTCTTTATATGCATCATATCCATCTTGCAGGTGGCACCAATCCGTCTATTGCTCCTGGTAGGCGTGCTGTGAATTTTGTTTGGAGAGTAGAACCTGTTCAAGGTGGGAGAGATACTAGGGATCCATACAGCTTTTTCCTACTTTTTTCAAGCCATAGCAAGACATCAAATGAAACAAGTTCTGAGATTCTTGTTCCTAATTCCTATGTAGCTTTACTCTGGGTTTTTTTTCCTCTCTTTTGTTCAGTGTTACAAAGAATGCCCTTAGCACTCAAGTTTTACTTGGAGCGTATAGATTGTATCACAAGGAAACATAGACTGGGTACAAGGCTGATTCAAACCTTTAAATTAACACAATGCAAGAAATTGGTCTTCTCTAAGCCCCTAGTCTCCATTCACAGAAATGCTCAGTTATGTCTTTCAATTTTGAGGAACTCAATGGAAAATCTTAGGTTGTCTTTTGTGTGTCTGGAATTTTTTGGGTCAAAAAAGAAACTTTAAGATGTTTGCTAACAAAACTGTTGAGGACTGGAAGGCTAGTTCTTATTTCCAACAAAATAAAAGCACAAAATCCATTTGTAAGCATTGCTGTGCCAATGGCAATTGTAGATCTCAGAAACAAGGAAACAAGAAACGCTGTGAATGTAATTGCAGCTCTCTGCCCACTTTGAAACCTAGCATGGCATGACTTGTTTACCAAAGATAATGGTTCTGAAGGACCCAGCTCACGCAGGCCGGAACAACCACATTCTCGTCACTCAAAAACAAATTCTAGAAATGGAAAAATATTTTCTTGAAGTTATACAACACCTAGTTTGTTTATAGTACGTTTTAGATCTGATTGCAGCTTGTCTTGAGCAGCAAAGCTATCAGAGTAGTTAAAGTAATGGAATTAACAAGCTAACACTTGCTAACAAATAAACATTAATAGCTCATTAATAAGCTATGTTATGATCTGCCTTGGAACATGATGAAAGATATGAAAGGAACTTGATGCCTTATTCATTGAGCAGTCCAGACACAAATTCTTTTGTTCAGAAGTAATCAATGAGGGCAAAAATATTCTCTCAAGTACCTATGAGATTTTAGTTGCATTTTGTTTTGTTCAAAGATTACAATGATTTCAGTCAATAATCCCTTCTTTATATTCTTGGACGTGAAAGAATAGGGGAAGGTCAACCTGCATTTCTTTCAGATATCATCTCAACCACTGTTGAGATTGAGATTGTGCTTGTTTATACCTGTGCCAGCAGAATGAGCACTGATAAAACTGGAGCTCCTGACTGCTTGAAAAGGTGATCACTAATGTTCAAGTGAAAATTTGACCAAGAATGACAGCTTTCAGGGGACACATCATTTTCACAGCATTTTACATTTGAGAAATATCCTAAGTCCTTTATTGGTCATGAGTTATACAGTGACAAGTCAGACCCATTCAGCTCATACATTCTGGATCAGATTGCTTTATATGAAAGCATGGCTGTTTTCTGTGGTTATTAATATTTAATGCTAGAAATATTCTCTTCCCATAACCATAACTTACAAAAGTAGGGGATCCTCACATATAACAGGATAAGCACCTGTCAGGATAGTTGCTTTCATATATTGCTTAGCATTAAAACACACAGACTACATCATCTCTGTAGAACAAAGAACATGTGTGTTGCAGATTAATTTATGCAAGTGATCCCACAGGTCTTTAATATTTTCCCTTTACTCATAGCATCCTGGCAACATTCTAAGAAACATACTTCTTTGTCTCAAAAAACTACTGAGTCCTTCTTTAATTACTTCTGTTGATATCCTCCCAATGGGATCTAAAGGGAAAGTGTTTTTCAATAGTATATAGTTTCCTTAATTGTGCAAAACCTTTCTAAAAAGATTCAAGTCACTGTATCGTGATAAACTTATTTCAGGTATGTATGCTTTCACCATTCTTTGTAAGACAACTTGTGATACAGCAAAACTTCTGGTTTTTCTTGGCATTGCCATAAAATATAACATTTTTGTAAAAGATGCACAAGTATGCAAGGAAAGTTTACATTTAATTTCAGATGTGAATTTAGAAGATTCTTTTACTATTATTTTCTTATTTAATATTTTTCCACACCTGTCATTAATGGCAGGATGCAGCCTCAGATATGAGTATGTAATTTTCATCATCAGGAACAATGCATAACAAAACATTGTGTTACGGCATATTGCTCGCTGGGATTTTTTTTTTTTGGTTTGGGTTTTGGGTTTGCGGTTTTTTTATTAAGAGGTTGAATCGAAGCATTTGTTGTCAGCCAAAATCTCTGAAGGAAAAATATTCTATCTGGCCAAAATCTTTGACTATTTTGTATTATATTAAGCATCTTTTTTTTTTTTTCTGACATGTCCCTAGGCATCTAAACTGCCTCATGGTTTATGCTACAAAAAGGACCTGTTCTTTATTTGTGTTTAAACCATACGAGAGGGAAATGCTAGGTTGTAGATTTTCCACTGAGACATCTCCTTTCACTGTATGAAAGCACAAGATGGTGTAGTGGAGAGAGATAAGACCTTGGGGGCTGGAAGGCTTGGATTGTTTTCCTAGCCGTTTCTGCAAGATTTCACTCCTCCATGCCTCAACTTCACCATCTGGAAAAAGGCACTAATGGTACAAACCTCTTTTGTAAAACAAACAAGCAAACAAAGAACCTCTTTGAGTTCTCCTGGTGAGAACACAGCTACACAGAGAGAGTTTTATTATTATCAGCATTATCGGCTGGGCTCCACAGTTGTACAAATCCTGCAGTAATCACTTCCTTCCTTGTTTTTTTTTCAGAATAGAGAGGCCGAGGCTGTTTAAAATGCCAGTGTTATGCAGAGGATATGCCTGCATTCTTGTTTGTCTAGAACGCCATGTTTCTCACATTAAAATTTATGAAACAAAATTCCAATTTATCATGTCGACAGAGTGGATTTCGTGGGGCACCAACACGGAATGTACAGTGCTCAGTTATCTAGCCCTCAGATTTGCATTCCTCTGTCATATCCAGCTTCAAAGAAGACACTTCCTTTAATTTTGGTCTTTGCATAAATTTTAATTGATAAATCCACAGAAAACAACTGCCCCCTTGGGCCCCTAAAGGATGTTACAGGTTTTTTTAAAAACTTATTTAAAAATATATCTTTTTTTTGGGGGTGGTATTATTGGTTACTCTATTTTTTTTTCTTAGTAAAACCCTTTCCCTTCTCTGGACCAAATATATGAAATTGATAGAGAACAGATGCTGTTCAGTCTGCTGGAGTTTTATAACATGTTATCAAACCCTTTGAACACAGCTGGTAAACAGACGCTCCTCAGAGCATGCATGCCAGCAGCTCTTTGTGTTGAAAAGGTAAGATAGTCATTTTGGGGGAATTCTGCTAAAGCAGTACAGATACTGCATCAGAAAACTTATAGGCAGGGACTGTATGTTCTGCACATATGGGGTTCAACCAGAGGTTGAAATTCACATGTTAGATGGGAGATCTGAACTAGAAGTGAAGTTAATTTCCACAAAGGGATTTACCTGGAGTTACAGAACTTTAGCAGTGAATCTTTGAACAGGTTTTCTTTCTGAACTCTCTTTATAAGAAGCATTGGGAAAAGGCCAGTGTTCTGCCGGGATATTACTACGTAAACATGGAGTTATTGTGTGATCACCCTGAAATCCTGAGCACTCAGAGGAGGTGGTCTGTTGACAGAGGTGTTAATCTTGATTTGTATGGTTGTCTATCCCCCGTGGCTTTCTGCTACATGCAAGTATCCCTGCAAAGCAGATAGCACTGAGGTCCTAAGAGGATTTCTGGAAATATGGCAGCAGTTTTCTAGGCAGAGCAGAAAAGGATTGAATACACCGCTGAAATGGGGTGCCAGCTTAGCTCTGCCTAAGGGATCCCCTGATCACAGACTGCAAAAACTGCAGTTTCTCTGGCAGCCACTACAGCTGTTTCCAACAGAAACAGTGTGGCTGTCCTTCGTGGCCAAAAAGTAGAAATAGCAGGGCTCTCTGGAAAGCTCCTGGAGCCAATTGTGCTTTCTTGTGGGCACCACCCAAAAGCATGAGACTCACAGGGTTGCGAGTATTGTCAACTCTCTCACCCTGAAACTGAGAAGGCTCTGTAGCTGGGAAGTAAGTATACCCAAGATGTCTATTGTATTGTCAGATGCATTTAACACCTGTGAAAAACCCATGCTGCTGCTGCTATGTTGCAAACATTATGTGACAAGGCTGACAAATGACTTAAGCAATGACGTGATTGCTCTACCACATTTTCCAAGGTGGTAAACCAGAGAGGAAAGTGTGCATCATTTAAGAGGTGTTGTTGGAACATCTGGTTTTCATATAGATAAAAATAGATGCCATCAAATGACTGCTCAGTAGGCTACATGATATTATTTTGTTCCCAGTTGATTATCTGCCATATAAAAACATCCACAGTCATGCAGGCATTAGGCTCTTGTCTTCAAAGGCACGAGCAGGAGTGGAAATCTTGATATATGAAAAAACATGCAAAGGTCCAGTAGGATGTACCTTTTGTGTATCAGCCTGTTCAGGCTACTGTTTTACGCACTTGGGTGCATAATTCAGATTGATCAGCCAACTCTACATTGCAAGATGGCAGATTTGATCCATTGGTCTCAGCCCTTTGGAGACAGTGAACCACAATGGCTATGAAGCGGTACTGAAGGAAAGCAGAGTATAAGTTTCCTTCAGAATGGATACACAAATCATAAGTTTTGGGATACTTCATATGTGGGTTGATCTGGACCAAAATAAAATATCTTATTTATTTTCCCAGTAGGAGATTCAACTTCTCTACATAGGTAGGAGATTTTCTGATTTTATTGGTTTTTTTCATTTTTCAGGAACTGAAATAACTTTTCCAGCTAGTGCTGGAAAAGCTTACTTCTAATAAGTTTGCGGCAGGCAGGGAAAATATGGGGAAAGATGCAATATTGTGCAGAAATGTCAGTCTTATGGGTAATATTTGAGTCATGTTGGCTTGAGCCAGACTAACTCATGATGTAAATCTAAAATTTAGTAACAGATCCAGTTGCTGGAATGTACTTTGCTGTCAAAGGAAAGGTTAAAGATCTTATTAGTCATAACACCCCCCCATGTTAAGATTCTGGAGAAACATTAATGATATTAAACAGAAAGTTTTCAGCTTGTCCCACCACATCAGTCTAATTTCCACAGAAGAAGAAGCTTAGAAACTTGTTTCGCATATATTCAGAGAAAAAATGTCTTATTGCTGCAAGCTATGGAAAAAGAAACCAAAAATCAGGAGAGAAAATGGTAAACAGTAGTCAGCTGTAAACCCAATAGTGGGAACAGAAGGAGGAAAATTATGAAGTACTTAACAAATTAAAGAAACCAAATGCGGTTTAGATAATATATCACACTGATTGTAAAACAACATTAACATCTTCCTTTGTCTAGCTGACAACATAAGGCAAACAAAGCCTTTCTTCCATCTATTAATTGCTCATTGTTCTTGTAAATGAACAATAGCTATGAGGAGTGCAGCATCAGGTCATGATCACATTTACTGAAGGGTGAATAAGAATTGCCTCCAGCCCCTCAGAAGTGTTATATACATTTAGCAACAACGGCAATACTGCGCCAGAATAAATTCCTTATGGAAATCTATGAAGCCCATTAGGCTATATTTTTGCCAGTTTGTGTCTCAGAACAATCAATTAGAGTCTTCAGCCAGAGAGGGATTTTTCTTTTAGTTTAAAATGTAACTAAGAGCCAACAATTCATTGCATTTGCATAGGGAAAAGACTTAGATATGTTTTCAGGTTCTGTATGGTTAAAATGCATGTCTTGTCACATTAATTCAACCATAAGCATACTGCAAATAACGTGCAAATCTCTTCTTCCTTATTTGCTGAGTTACTCAATCTGTTTTTTCTTTTAAACTTACACTTGATCTGGTTTTCTACACTTCTTTTACCAACGGATAAAAGACAATTATTTCTGTTTGCCATCTAAAGCCTTTCAGCTTGCAAAACAATTGCTTAAACTCTACCTTCATCTGACATAGCTGTTGACGCAATAACGTGGAAATTTACAGCTGCTGCCAAGAGTCACGGGGTTCACAGAAAGTACAACACTGAGAATACACTTATCAAAGTAAGCGGAAGAGAAAAACAGTAGAAAACGTAGATACTGAAATACATCTTATCTGTAAAAGGGAAGATACCCCCATGCTTCATGGAGATGTTAGAATAAGAAGTTCTGCCTCCCACAAAGGCTTGAGAAGCATTTATAAAATACTTAGCTGTGGACAATCACAATTTTATCTTTCAGCGATAAGCCTGTCTGGATCATCTACCTAATAGTAAGGCAAAGAAAAGATGATCTAAATTTAGCAATAGTGGGGCAACCCACCCGTGTTGGTAAGGAAGGGTGCTGATATGTGATTTCAGGTCAATAGCTGGAGTCTGGAGTAACCTCACTGAGATTCCATGGAAAAGGGGACTTCCTTCATGGCCTTGGATTTGACACATGCTTTATTTCCTCATTTCAAACTCATGGAGGTCCTTTTACAACCCCTCTTTTGCACTGGCTTGCACAGTCATCTTTAAGCTGTCCTGGCAAAAAGACTCAGACAGGAAAATATACAGAGATTAACAGTATAAAGCAATTACTTATTGGTTAATGCACAACATTAAAAAAAAGCACAGCTGAGATTTACTGAGCTGTTTGGGTAAGTGTTAGTGTGCTCACCATCCTGGATAGAGCAGCTTTAATAAAGAAAATGTTAACTACACCCCTAAATGTTACATTATCATCACTGAAATGGAGCACGTGATTCCTGATGACCTGTTTGGTCACGACCTTCTTTTGGCAACAACTGAATGCAGAAATCACTGCTAGAAGGAGAGGAGATCAGACCTAAAATGCTTGTGAAAATGCCTATGAAAAGCAGCATAACTTTGAAGTGAGACAGTCCATTGTTTGGTGCGTGCGTTTTCCTACTCAAGCACCACATTGCTGCATTGATCACAGGAAAGAGCAAGCTTCAGGGTGGAGTTCACCTGGGTACTGTGACTATTTTAATGCTTCTCTTGTCATTTCTGCCCTTCCCTAACACATTTGAACCTGGGGTGAAACAATAACTACTGTGACTTCACTTGTTTAATATGCTTTCCTATTTGTATAACTTCTTAATTTCTTAGAATCATAGAACCATGCAACCATTTAGGTTGAAAAAGACCCTTAAGCTTATGGAGTCCAACTGTTAACCTAATACTGTCAAGTCCACCAGTAAACCATGCCCCTGAAGTGCCACATCTATACATCTTTTAAATACCTTCAGGGACGGAGACACCACCAGTTCCCTGGGCAGCCTGTTTCAATGCTTGACAATCCTTGCAATGAAGATTTTTTTTCTAATATTCAATCTAAACATCCCCAGGTGCAACTGGATCAAACCTACCTCTTGTCCTGTCTCTTGTTACATAGGAGAAGAGACCGACCAACCCCCACCTTGATACACCCTCTTTTCAGGTAGTTGTAAAGAGTGATAAGGACGCCCTGAGCTTCCTTTTATCCAGCTCCCTGAGCTGCTCCTCACAGGACTTGTGCTCCAGACCCTTCTCCAGCTCTGTTGCCCTTCTCTGGACTTGCTCCAGCACCTCAATGCCCTTCTTGTAGTGAGGGGCCCAGAATTGGACACACGACTTGAGGTGTGGCTTCACCAGTGCTGAGTACAGAGGGACAGTCACTGCCCTGGTCCTGCTGGCCACACTATTCCTGATACAGGCCAGGATGCCATTGGCCTTCTTGGCCACCTGGACACACACTGGCTCATGTTCAGCTGGCAGTGACCAACACTCCCAGGTCCTTTTTCTAATGGGCATCTTTCCAGCCACCCTTCCCTAAGCCTGTAACTCTGCATGGGGTTGCAAGTGCGGGACCCAGCATTTTGCCTTGTTTAACTTCATACAATTCTCCTTAGCCCTCCTTTTGTTGCTGATGAAGCTACAGAAACATTTTTTATTGTCTTTTATGGCAGTAGCCAGATGAAGTACTTGCTGGGGTTTGTTTCTTCTAATTTTCTTCCCGCATAACCTCACGACATTCTTGTAGTCCTCCTGAGTTTCCCACCCCTTCTTCAAAAGATCATACTCTTTCCTTTTTTCCCGAGTTCCAGAAAAAGCTCTCTGTCTATCCAGGCCAGTCTTCCCCACTGGCTCATTTTTCAGCTCATGGGGACTGCCTGCTCATCTGCCTTTAAGATTTTCTGCTTGGAGAATGTCCATAATTCTCAGGATTGTCTACCAAGGGACTCTGTCAATGAGGCTCCTAAACAGGCCGAAGTCTGCCCTCTGGAAGGCCAAGGTAGCCATTCTGCTGGCACCCCTCCTTATTTCTCTGAGAATTTTATGATCGCTGCACCCAAGGCTGCCTCCAGACATCACTTTACCCACGAGTCCTTCTCTGTTCACAGAGAGGAGGCCCAGCAGGCACCTTGCCTAGCTGTCTCTCTCACCAGCTATGTCAGGAAGTCACCTTTCACACACTCCAGGAACCTTCCGGACTGTTTCCTCTTGGCTGTGCAGTGATTTGAACAGACATCTGCTAAGTTGAAATCTCCCACAAGAACAAGAGCTAGTGATTGTGAGACTTCTCCCAGGTGCTTATAGAATTTGTCATACCTAGGCTACGTTCAGTCAGGACTTGGAAATCTCTGAAAAAGGCAGTCCTCCAATGACATCTATGAAGGAAAAAACCTTACCTGATTTGTCCTGCACGTGGCTAGAATAGATGGTGTGTAGTGTAAGAGTTAGAAAACTCCATGTTGCTGACTGCAGAATTCAAACTGTAGGAACACTGTGATTTGGAAAACTCTTCGTAGGTTGCATCAGGAAACCTGTGGTTTTATATGTTGCAATTTTTATTTGGTCTTCACCACAGCCTGCAGAGCAACCTCAGCTCTGACACCTGGAGCACCTCCTCCCCCTCCTTCTCTGCTGACCTTCGTGTCTCCATGTTGTTTTTCCTCACATGTTCTCACCCCCTCCTCTTCTCTGACTAGAATCCAAAATCTTGTGACTTTGTTTTGATTTTCTTCTTAAATATGTCATCACAGGGGTGTTACCAACCTCTCTCATTGGCCCAGTTTTGGCCAGCAGCATGTCCATCTTCAGAGCCGTCAGCCACTGACTCTGCCGGACATGGTGGGAAGCTTCCAGCAGCTTCCTCACAGGAGCCATCTCTGTGGCTCCCCTGCTACCCAAAACCAGGCTGTGCTAAACCAATACACTGTGTCACCATGCTCTGCAATCAGAACTGGCATAATTGAGAGTAGTGGATATCTAATGGGAAAAGCAGATTTTAATCAGATTGTTTACTGCCAGGGCATCTGGAGAGTTTTCTCTGGTTTTTAGTTTCAATGGGAATAGATACAACAAATCATTCTCCAGGGAATTGTTTGGTTTCTTGAACAGATCTTGACTTTAGGACTTTCAGTAGCTTATGCAGAGGGGAGTAATGAAGAAAATGGGTTTTAAAGTCAGTTGTCCATCATGGACATGAGTTTTGTAGTTTGTTGCCCCAGAAAATATAGATATTTGCATAAGACTTTTGAAATCTATCTGGGAGGTGTCTCAACAACAAGGACGGCCTCCAATAGTGGGAAAAGCATAGACCTGGCACAGTATTGTAATTTGAAACACCTTACTAGCTGATGGAAAAAGGAAAGGGTTCTCAATGTTTTTGGATCAAAATCCACAGTGCTTATGCCCTATGGGCACTGTGAAGATGCAGTTATTTTTAACTGAGCACTTGAAATTTCTTCTCTCAAATTACTGAGGCAAGAAAAGATTTTTTTGCATTGCCTGGCTCAGACTGCAGTACAACCCATGAAAAGGAGAATATCTCCTCACATTAATGAGCCACTTAAAATGTGTATGTGTGCGTCTGTGTGTCTGTGTGTCTGTGTCTGTGTTTGTATCTTTTCCTCTGAGACATTTAATAAGCAAACAACAGCTGCACTCCAGTTCTTTAGTCCTGCCCAGTTATCAGATCTATAATCAGCATGCTAGAGAGCACAGGTTATGGGAATGTTTTTGTGACTGATAAAGCCATTGTAGCACCTTACCTCAAATGACAGCTATATTTCTGAGAAAGGAGAAAATACAGGGTGAGGCTGGACATATTTTAATTGCTAATCATGTTTTGATTGCTCTGAAGGTTCCCTGGTTGTGATATGTACAGTACTTGTGTGAACTGTGTTATATTACACACCAGGGAAAAGATGGCCAAACCCTTTTATCAAGACATGTACAAATTTTGGTGCAGAGTAGGGCAATAGTCCTTAAAACCATATTGTTTAGAGGGTACATCAACATGCCCAGTGTTCAGTGTTAGCATGGCAGCCTGGCACACAATTGATGACACCCCTCCACTGCCTGAAGCTGAGGATAAATAGCACAATGAAGGTAAGATTAAGCAAGTAGTCAGAGTGATTCACCAACTGGATTAGCAAAACAGAAAAATCCATGAGGCTTTCCATGACCTCCCACAGGCTTTTGTTTTCCATGGAGCTGAGAGAGCATAATTTCCAGTGGATGGTGTGAAACAATGCAATGTAGCTTCACGGAGCGAGGGGCAGTCTGAGGCATAACCCCTCTGCTGCCTGTGGTCAGTAGGGCCCATCCCTCAGTCACACCCCACTTCTGCTTTTAGACAGAAAGGAGGATTGGAGGCTGCAGAAGGGAAGAATTTGGATTGCATGCTGGCTGCAAGTGAAGCCCCTCTGCCAGGGATTTCAGGTTCTAGCTTGACTTGATTGTGTATGTGTGGTTTTCCTCACTCTGAATTTTAATGCTCTGGTTTGAGTTCAGCCAAATCTGGCAAAATAGAGCAGCCTTGACAGTAACTGTGCTTCATGAAGGAGGTTCTCTGGGCAGAGAGAGGGACCACTATTAATGCCTTCACTAACTGAACTGCTCTAGCAAGACTCGTGGACACCCGGAAGGAGAGAATCCAATCAATGAATCTCAGTGCATAAGAAAGTGTATGGGAATGGCTCTTGACCCTTTGAACTTACCTCTCACATTCCAAGCTGAAATGGTGGTTGGATGATCAAGATCCACAGCAGAGAAAAGAGTAAAAAGAAGTGGAAGAAAAGGGAAAAGGCAACACACAGAGAACAGCCAGTGTGAATGATGAATTTCTAGACTTTGTAAAATCAGGAAAACAATGGGAGACAGGACTGTATCTGTATTCAGAGCTTGCAGACTTTAGCATAGCTAGAGATTAAAGAACAAAAAGCAGACAAATATTGTTTTCACTATTTCATGAGGTAGATGAGAGGTGAGAAGTGAATAAAACATGATTGCCAGTAATAACAAAGTCATTGCAACAACTGATAAGGTAATTTCATGTAAACCAAATACAAACTAAGTCTTAAAATGAGACTGGTTTACTTTACCTGTGGCCAAGAACTAGAGGGGCAACCAAAGCACTTTTCAGAGCAGGGATATCTGATATTTTCATGTAACTTTGGAAGGATTTTCAAATTCCTTAGCTGAAAGACAGGATCATTTGTTGTACTTGTGACTTCAGCATGCAGGAATTATTCTTGAGAAAAACAGATATACTCTCCAGAAATGCTTTTGAAAAGTGGGGACAAATGAACTATCTGGGGAAAGGATTAAATTCATGGCAGACACTTGAGCAGAGAAGGCAACAAGCACTACAAGAAATCTAGGAATCAGGCCAGAGGGAGTTATACTCTTCTGTTGCAGAACCACTGCTCAGAGCAAAAAAAAGAGAATACTTAGAGTGCAAGAAGGCAGGAAGTGAAAGGCATCATATGTACTTTATTCTGATGAGAAGCAAAAAAAAAAAAGGAGAAAGACAATACATACATGGTGTAGAGATGTACTGCAGGAGGGCACATGCAGTGTGACTGGAGACACTCTTTGTGCCTCCACTCGAGCAGGTGATTTTCTCTCAGGTTCGAAGCTGACACGTGGACACCCAGTATTCTTCTTTCTTTTCTTTTCTTTTCTTTTCTTTTCTTTTCTTTTCTTTTCTTTTCTTTTCTTTTCTTTTCTTTTCTTTTCTTTTCTTTTCTTTTCTTTTCTTTTCTTTTTTTTTTTTTTTTTTTTTCTTTTTTTTTCTTTTTTTTTTTTTTTTTTTTTTTTTTTTTTTTTTTTTTTTTTTTTTTTNTTTCTTTTCTTTTCTTTTCTTTTCTTTTCTTTTCTTTTCTTTTCTTTTCTTTTCTTTTCTTTTCTTTTCTTTTCTTTTCTTTTCTTTTCTTTCTTTTCTTTTCTTTTCTTTTCTTTTCTTTTCTTTTCTTTTCTTTTCTTTTCTTTTCTTTTCTTTTCTTTTCTTTTCTTTTCTTTTCTTTTCTTTTCTTTTCTTTTTTTCTTTTCTTTTCTTTCTTCTTTTCTTTTCTTTTCTTTCTTGCTTTTTCTTTCTTTCTCCTTCTTTCTCTTCTTTTTTTCGTCTTACTGTGGCTCTCCTGGAGCAACAAAGAAGGGATGATCTGCTTTTTTACCCAAACCTCTCAATACACAAAAGTATTTTCTCTTTTAAGCCACTTAGCTAAGACTGTAATGTTCCACACAGATTTCACTCTGAGGTGCTAATGCAAAGCTTTCTAAACTGAATAGACAGATCATGTCTACAGGATGTTTTGGGTTAACATGGTATGTCTACAGTGTCAGCTGTGAACAGGTGTGATATTGTTCTCAAGTTCATAGTCATATTTAGTACGCACAGTAGACACAAAAATATTAACTCAAGCATATATCCCTCTGAGGACAGAGAAACTAGATCTCTCCCAATGAGTTTAACAGCAGCAGGGGTCTGGCCTCTGTACGGTAATGCAAATGTCTTTAAATTAAATTTTTGCATTGTCTTCAGCATAACTTTCCCCTGGGTAACATTCTCATAGTTTCCAGCTTTCCAAGAAATGTCCCAAAATTTGCTTTCCCAAATTGCAGTTGCAATGTTGATAAGAAGAATTATGTGGTTTACATGGTTTAACAAGTATATTGCTGGACTATACTAGCTGGTATCAGGAGCAGAGAATAAGGCTTGGCCCTGCTTGGTTTGCTGGTAAAGATACAGGCTGAAAGAGAAAGGTCAATCATGGTGACATTGCATTTGACCCTGCAGGTCAGCCTCAGATGAGCTGTCTCACTAAACCCCACTCCAGATGGAGGTACTCCTAGATTAGCTACTTCTGTACACTGTGTGGAAGTTCTGAACGGAGCAGCAGCCAGCACACAGTCTCCTGAAGTCTTGCATGGGCAGGCATAGAGACATGGGGGTCAGCTCTTCACACCTCACAATGTGAAACTACATGGAGGAAAAAGAAAATTACTAAACATAGCATATCATCACCAGCTATTAAAATTATGCTGAGCCTGGCTGTACAGAGAAAACAAATACATATTTTCCTCTCTACTTTTTCTCAGAGTTACTTCTACCCCTGAACTTATCTCAGAGCAGTGGTGACGTCTGGCCTAGGAACCCCCAGGCAGTATCTGTGCTGCTCAGAGGGCTGACACAGGCTATGGCTCAGCCAAAGCGTGCTATTTCAATAACAGAAACCAAACCCTCTGTTTGAAAAAAGATGTTTCTTTCAAGTGTTGGAGAGAAGAGTTGATATTTGTGAGCTTAAAAAACACACCAACTTGCCATGAAGCCTATGAAAAATAATATTTTTTTTCTTGAAAACAGTCTTTTGATTCCTGTTTGTTGGATGAATCCATTTGCCAATATTTTGAAGTTACCTTTTGGTTTGTTTTCAAAGATAAAATGTTTTTTTAAAGAACTGTAAACAGAGTGCTAGAGTTATTTTTTTAAAATTAAATTATCTTGGAATTGTTTATAAACCTCCTCCAAACCATCACAGAATTGAAATAAGGATAGTAATGAGTTCAGTGGATGTTGGATCACTAAGCCTAGCTCATCCAAGACTGCACTGATCTGTGAGGTGGTTTTCTTTACTTTTCTCCCTTAGAAGCTCTCCAAAAATGGCTCCAACATTTTCCAGATATGAATGCTCTTTAATTTATTTATTTTCTTCATACTGTTTGTTCTGTTTATTTCAATGTTTTATTATATATTTAGAATCAAATAATTAAGATTTGTTAACAATAGCTACCCCCACAACAAAACCTTTTAAATGTGTGTAGCACTGCTCACTTGGCTGCTATTTCTGTTAGTTTTAGAAACTGCTTTTTGTAAACGGCATGTTTTTTCATGTTGGAAAGGATTAAAGCAATTGTTCACACATGAAAAGGCCTTTTAAATTCATTGTCCCCAGTTATAACAGCAATTGTGGAGAAAGGTGTCTTTTTGCACAGAAATTTTTCTAGTAGACATTTGCAAAGAATCTATTCATGCACATTTGTACCTCTGTTTGAAAGCATTCTTTAGGTCAAAGGAGTCGTTGAAAAATTGGGCTGGTAGCTTAGAAGCAAATTTTCAAGTTATAGAAGCACAAAGCCTTCTGGTGAGTGACGGTGTTTGACTGATCCTTCTGCACATAAAGTCTATGCTTCAGATAAAGATAACATTAATTAGTTTCTCCAAAAGCAAGATTCAGAGCATGAGCAGAGTTCCTGAGAAAACTTATAACATCATTCTCTTGGTATTTTGGCATCTGTCTTCCATTTCTTATATGGGAAGTAATTTTACATGTGAGAAGAAGCAACACTAGTGCTTCCAGAAAAAGAAACAAGACATCTCATTTCTAAGTTCATTTGACTTGTCCATGAGAAATTAAATAGAATCCTTCCACCTCTGCTGTGCTTCCAATAAACACAACCTGAGTACTCCAGCCCAGAGCCACAATGCAAAATGTCATCATTGTCAACATTATTGTGCTGCTATATCTATGCAGACATGATTCTTCTGCATCTTTCTTTTGAAAGATCTTGGTTTATCCTGCAGCCTGGTACCTTTGGGCTTGTGTATAGGCAATGGAATTGAAGCTAGGACTTCCCTGGTTACTCAGATAAGTGTCATATTGGGGGTTTCAAAACTTAAAATACATTTGGACTTCCAGGCTACTGCATACTGCAACAATATCATAACAAAATCAATTTGGATAAATTGATGTACGCTTGGGTCCCAAAATTTCTAGCAGTGTTTCCCATTTCTGGGGAAACCTTGAAACACGCGAATAAAAGCAGTTATAATTAGAGGAAAAAAGAAAAAAAATTATTTTAGTCTTGTGTTTTATTATTTACTTGGTATAAAATGGAAAGTGTTGGACAAGTGTAATTACTGCTGTTGTATATAGCACCATCTATAATTATGCTATTAGATAATCCTCGTGTGAAACAGCAGTGCTTTTTATGGAGATGTGCTAGTGACTCTTTTATGTTATCTTCAGTTCTAGAGATAAGGCATAGTTTGCTTCACTGAAAAGGCTCTTTTAATAGAAAAATCTGTCTGATATATCTGGTTTATCAGGTAAACACACATGTTGTTTCAGCTGAGAGTTGAAAAACCATGGTGCGCTGTAATGAAGCCAAGTGCATTCAATAAAGGTCCTAAACTCCTGGCAGAGAGAAAAACTGTTCAGGATTTTCAGCGAGACACTAATGGAGATCTGGTAGTGCTTTTTTAAAATTTTATTCTCCTTTAATGTCATTATAAAACCATTTCATAGACTGCATAAATGTTCCTTATTGTTTTACTTTATTGCCAGTGTCTAAGTAATAGTCCCACTTTCAGTAAACACTATGCAGTTCAGTAGCTGTGTGCCAGAGTGTTTATTCATTGTTCTGATGAAAAAATGTATTTTATATGATGTAGGTCAAAGAAATATTCAGTTGTTAATGTTTAGTGGCTGCTAGCAGAGAAAAGGAAATCCTATACTGTCCTCTTGCTCCTAATTTTCCATTCAGATTTACAAAAACAAGACAAAGAATTAGAGAAGAGAAAACCCACTTAAATACCCGCAGAAGTATAAAAAAATATCCTTTTTCTTTTTTTTTTTTTTTTTTAAAAAAAAGAATNTTTTTTTTTTTAATAAAAAGGAATTTCAGGAAAATGCAATACACAGCAGTAGGTTTAGGAGGAAATCATAATGAAGTTTTAGGATCACGCCTTTCTCTTCTGGAGACCTCCTGACTAGTCTAGGTGTCCCTCAGGTTTTGGTTGCTGGTTACTGTTTCCTGGTAGCTGTCGTCTAGGTCAGGGAGATGAATTCATCTGGACTGTCCTCTCACAGTCACATGTGGCAATATTCAACACTGTCCTGCTTTTTCACTTGCCTTTGAATGTGAATGAAGCTACAGTCTGGTATGGAACTGAATTATTTTGAATCAGCAATATTTAAAGTTGCACTGGGTAAGGCTGTGAAATAAAGTCATCTACAATTTTTATTACACAGAGAAATTTCTGAGTAACTTAACTCTTCACAGAAAAAAAACAGCATAATTGAGAGTATAATTGAAACCTTGTCAGAGGTTTAAGAAAAGCAAGGTAGGTTAACCTGCAATTAAAAACTAGATGAAGCTTGTAAGAAAAATAGATATGTGCATTAAGGTTCCTCTTTCTTTCTATTCAAAACATGGTATTGACAATCTGAAGTTGCAGGGTTTGATTTATTTACAGCATTTAATACCTGTGCATCTCTTTCCCCATTGAAATGGAAGGTAAACGCTGCAGAGAGCAGAGATAGGTTAACACTGAGTGGTTTTTCCATTGGCTTCACAGTTTTTTAGCAGCTTTTCTACAGAGTCTTTTTGATTTCTCTATGAAAAGAGAACAAAAAATAGTAAATATTCCTACCCAAGAACCTTCCTTACTTGCCATCTTCATAGATGATTTTTGCAGAAGTTTATATTTAACTTTAGTGTCTATTTAATGGATTCAATTGAGATGAAACTGCATTAACATTGGGACAGAACTACATTGCTTTATGATTTCATCCTAAACATTTATTATTTTCAAGTTTTCTTCCAATAGAATTTTCCTTCTTTGATGATGGTTTTTCTCCTTAAGCTTCTTCAGTATTTAATTGTGTGTGCACTTATTTGATGAAACCATTTTCATGCAACACAAAAGCCAGTAAGACAATTACTAAGAGAATACTCTGAAGACATAATATTCTTTTTCTTTCATGTCACTGCAGCCAGATTCCTTGATTCACTATTTCTTGCCACAGAGGAAGCTATTCAAATGTACAAGTTGAAGATTTGCCTATAGCAAGGCCTTTTAGATGTGCATTTAGTACAACTCTCCTTAAACAACTTCATGAGTAAACACAGCCAGGAAAAAGAATAGTAAAGGGTGTGATTGCTGACATTTAAACTGAGCAAAACCACATTCACTGCTTACGGTGAGGAAATATTTTATGGCCATGAAGGCAAGATTCATCTCAAAGGATGGACTTTGTCACTGCAATGTAAAGCTTTTTGCCCTGCTCAGGTGCTGTGTAAGAAATAGTTTTGCCATCTCTGACCTACAGCTGCTCATGCCCTTCCGCTCCTTGATCATGGAAAACTGGCAGCCAGCCTCTTCTCCCCAAAGTGTCAATTAGATTGAAATTGATTTTTACACTTCTGTGACAGGTGTAACAACTTGGGCAAAGATGACGATGGCATTCTAATTTGCTCTAATGAATAACGATTTAGCAGAATTCATTTAGACACGGTGCCTGTTATTTTGCATCACTCAATTGTCTGACTTTTTCAATACTCTATTCTCCTTATCCTGTAGCATTTTGTTTTCTAAATTAAGAGTTCATTCAACTTGCAAATACAGGTTGAATTTGGGTAGAATCTAACTTGCTGCTTCTAATTAGTTTTTAATTTCATCAGTCTAATGAGAGGTCTACTGTGGAAAGGGAATGTCTTGAAAGATTTAATTCCATTTGAGACTTACTAGGATGGAGGCAGTGCCTGACAATTTTTCATTGTTTATCCTTAAATCTTACTCTTCATGTGCGTGTTGCTGACACTACCATCTCAAGTCATGATCAGTAGCAGAAGTGATTCTGGAGCTTTAAAAGTGGAAGCACTTTTGCGAGCACTGTGAGCAGCAAAACTTAATTTTAAAATATTTCTCCTCTCCATATTTCCCATTGGTGAGTTGGACTTTTCTTGACAGGAACAGTTAACAATGGTAAGATGTATTCTGCTTGAGAAGAGGTTTAGATCTTGCCACTGAAGGAGAAAGATCAATTCAATTTATGCTGCATGAGGCCTGAGGGAGCTATTCACAAAGCTGAGTTGGTATTATTAACACAGCTGTGATTCTATGAGTTCTCTTTGCTGATTTTAGGTTACATGTGAATGGAACTGCCCTGGCAATAATGGAATGTAGGCTAACAGTGCTATGCACAAGCTTCCAGCACATCTCTGTCCCTCAGAAGGTGAATGGTTTTATGGGGACCCCAGATGCTCCCTCAACTGATGAGACAATCAGCCAAGGAAAACATCCTAAAATAAGCTGCGGCAGCTTTAGCAATGAAAAGAGCAAAAGTAAACCAATCTGAGCAATTAGCAAGCCAGGTCTATATAGATAAACTGGAGTTTGACATATGCAGGATTTAAACACAATGATATATGAGCAGTAGATGCACATAGAGTAAATATGATAGATATACAGGAAGCTTTCATCTGAGAATTTGACACAAAAATTTATACATCATACTGAATGCAACAGCTCACACAAACAGAGCAGTATTTCTCCTGATTTATAGAAAAGGCTCTCTCTTCATCATTGTAATGTGTAATATTTTTTGGGTGGATTTCCTAACTTAATTCTTTCTTAAACTTGCAGGATCAACAGTTTGATAAATATTAATACCAATATGGAACATTACACCTACAGTTAAATCACTGAATGTAAAACCCAGACACTTCCACACAAACTGGGGCTATTTTTATGTTCTGTAATGCTTTTTTTTCTTCCCACATTACAAACCCTCTGAGGAATGTTACATGTTCCAAACTGCTGATGTTTCCCTTTTCATTTATTGGCTGTTTATAGCTTTTAAATCTATTCATTATTTTGTTTTGATGTAGTAGTTCTTCGGCAATAATTGTTTCAATTTTCATGCAGTCATGAGAGGAATCCGAAGAGGATCATGGTCAGGGTGTTTTATTTCTAAGTGTACTTTTTATTTGCAGGCTATTTCTGTGCCTTTTCCTGAATATATTCAGTGAGGGCACACCCTGTTGTTGGGTAGCTACCAATTCCAACATCTCTTCAAAAGAAAGCAGCATTTGTTTGCCTGTTGGACCAGACTAAGCTGAGCATGACCATAAGCGAAAATAAAGATGTTTCACAGGGTGGTTCCCATTAGAAAAAAACCCCCAAAAAGATACTGGAGAAGAGAGAATCCCTACTGCCTATAACCGTGGCTAAAAATAATATCCAGAAAGATAAAAAAACTAATTGTCAACTGCACCACAGAAGAATGAAAACTGTTGCAGGTTTTAAGAATGCAGGGAATATTATTTCCTGCACAATGTGATTTTTCTCAAAAATGGAAAATTTCCCAATTGTTACCTAAATGGCATTTTTATCTACCAAATATATAATATATTCACACCATTGCCAGCCTGTGTATTGACTGTGTCTGTAGTGTAAGGCTGACCAGGCTGAGTTGCTGGCTTGCTGTTTTCCATATTGTGGAACTGCTGGGCAGAGTTTCAGCCCATAACAATGACTACACTTTCAAATAATACCTTGGCTTGATATGGGGGATAAAACTGGCTAGGGTGGTCTCCTTTTGGAAGTTTGGAGGCCACTGGAAGGAGAAATATTTTTATCTATTTGGGCAGGAAGCAGACTGCCTTGTTCTCAGGGCTAGAGAATGGGACATACATACGTACTAAAGTAGACTTAGTTCAGGTTTGGACCATGCTGTGCAAATAAGAAACACACCAGTCTCTCCTGGGATGTGGAAACGTTGGACAGGTTCACTGATGTAAAATGTGCAAGAGATCCTGTAGCCTCAGTTTGTCTCTCCTCAATAAGTTTTATGCCTAGACTACTCTGCTTTTTCCTGTGGCAGTGACACCCAAAGGAAAACTTATCCCAATATGCTAACCAAATGCTCAACAAAGTTTGAGGGCATGAGGCATACACTTTGTATGCTATATAAGACTGTAGACTTATTTTCAATTTTTTTATTAATTTGAGAGAGAAAATATAACCAGCATCAGAGAAAACTACTAACTGGAAGCTTCAAAAATCTGGAGCTGGAGTGATAAATCTTGACAAAGTAAAAGAAAAGTAAAAAATGAACTTATCATTTGAAGTCAGTATATACATATGAAAATTCTCAGAGTTCTCAGAGGTTTAAAAAACTCATCATCATTTTCTTGTTTGACACATTGAGTGCTGAAAGCTGACTTTCCTACTGTCTAGATAAGAACTAAATTTCTTGAAAATTTGGCAACATTAAGGTACAATCCAATAATGGATGACATTGAGTGGTACAGAAGAGAAAAACTAAACAGGAGATAACCATAATCGTTTTTCCAAGAAAATTAGTTGCCTAGTCTGTGCAGGAGAGAGGGTTCTGTATTTGCGTCATTAGTTTCATGTATTGTGTAACTTTCGATGTTTCGTTTTGTTTTGTTTTCTAGTAGGCATGTTAAGGAGATGTGATTTCATCCATCAGTTTTCACTGTGCTGTACAAATGGAAGAATCAGGTGATAAAGCTGACACTGGGGATTCATAGAATCCTTAGCCTTAAAGACACATCTGATTCCTGGCTTAAAATGGCAATGTTATCTGTTAAAGGTGTCTTTTGCTATCTGGATTTTTTGATTTACAAAGAAATGTAAAAATAGTTGGCACTGACTGCTGAGACTAGTCAGTGGTTGGCCATTATTCCTGGAAAAGAGGTTATTTCCCCATTTTGAACGAGCCAATTTGCCAAAAATGTTTTCAAGAAGAAATATATTCAGAGTATATGTTACAAGATCTTGTCAAGATTTCAAAAGTTTCGGAGTAATTTTCCAGGGGGGTACCTCAGAAGTGATGTCATCAAAATCTTCTGTTAATAGATTTTTCACTTCTGAAATCAGGATTCTTTTTGGACAAGTCCTTTATTTGGAAAGCAGAAAATACACTGTGCTCAGCTTCCACTCCTCTAATCACATTGAGTTATAGTCTCAATATGTTATCCCTATAGTTAAATGTCTTCCTTATGAATCACTTCCATGCATCTCCAAGATATCACTTGGAAGGACTGCAAGCTACGGTTTTCACTCCCTTGCACTTGTTAGATTAGACAGTCAGCAATGGGATGATTTTTTTTTTCCTGTAAATATGGGCAATTAATGGGTATGGATAATTATTTCAATTGGTAATGGAAAATAATATTGAAATTTATACCATTCTGGTCTTCTCTGATTTTAAACTAGGATGATTTTTACACTTGTGCAGTGAATGCAAAAAAAACCCCACTTTTATGACTTCTTAAAACTGTATATACTTTTTCAAGATGTAAAAATCTTCCCCAGATATGAATCAATCAAGAATGAGGCAGCAGAACTTTATCTGCTGAACTTTGAATCTTCTCCTGCTCTAAAATTCTCTGCAGTGACAATCTTGAAAAGAAATTTCAGGTGTTAACAGTGTCACGTGTTATTTCAAACAACAGTGTCTGGAAACAAGAGGGAGCAGCAAATTTTGCTTCATAAAGAGAAAAATACTTGAATGGTTGAACTTCTGTGTAGCAAGCAAACAGAAGGAAGCAGTGCTATGGATGACAATAAGCAACTGTTTTGTGTATGGTCCACATCAGCATTTGCTACTTCTACATGAAAACATGTCAACAAATTAGAATAAAGAGGACTGCAAAGAATTCTCCTTTTAGATATGGTACCTATAAACCTGTTCCTAAGTGCCATCTCTCTCCTCATCCCAGGCATTCCTTATGCTTAGCTGGCACTCTGTGCAGCTACTTGTTTAGAAATGTCAGACTGTTGGTAGCTTTTCCTAATTTGTGGTTAGAAGACAACTGAAATGCTGTTCTAATTACTTTCTCTTATGAGTGGTATGAAAAAAGGCTTTTGTCTGCTGTTCTGAGTAAAAAAGTCTGAAATCCAGCTCTTTGTAACACATTTATAGTTATTTTTGTGTTGGTAAAGAAGATCATCCAAAGACTTAAATCCTAAGCTTTGTTTTGTGTTTTTCTTAACAGTGTGAATGCCACTAAATTAATCAAAAGAAATGGTGAATTAATGATCTGAGAGCTTTGTAGTGTTGAGTTCTGGTAAAAGGCTTTGGATGTATCTAGTGAAGAATATATAGTGTGGTTTTGATCTCAGAAATACCTTTTCTAAAGAGAAAATTACATGTTTTGAAAATAAAACAAAAAGCAGAAGGGTTTGGTTTGTTTTATTAATAATAAATTCTACCATATCATGGCTGGGTTTTATGGCTCTGGGAAAAAATGTAGAATTTTGGGTATCACAGAAAGAATACTGGTTTTAACATACTGTCTTTGGAATGGTATTTGTGGAAGTGATATTTCTTTCCTGCTTGAATTGAAACACAGGTCTTTGATTACCACCAGGGAAGATGCAAGCCAGACCTGTGGTAGCTTCCTCTGAAGATGCTTCTTTTTATATGTCCTGTACTTATATATTCAGCACACCACTTTTGCTTTAAAACCATGTTTTGCTTCATGAAGAGTAAGGATATCATTCCCAGTATGAGTGATTATGTAGAACTTCATCATGTGAAAGTCTTATCTGGAGAATAAGGGTACAGAGCCAAGAGCAGAATTAGAGCAGAGAATTAGGAGTTTGCCAGCAAGGACTGCCAGCTGTTTCAAATGGCAGGATGCATTAGATCATATTCTTTCATATACACTCATTTTTCTTGCTCTATTAAATAATAACCACAGATGTCATCATCCATTTGTATACGAACCACACTAAGAGAGAGAGCAGATACTGATGGTTGTATGGGAGCAAAATAAGGAATGCTGAGGAATTAGTTCAGCGGAAAGCTTTTATGCTAATAAAGGAGACTTCTTGGGTGGATGGAAGCACAGTGAGAATTTGGAACACATCACCTTTCAAAAAAACCCACGCAGACATATTGTTTATCATGCAGAAAATAGAATCTGTAAACTCCAGAAGGTATAGATAACACAGCAATTCATTATCTAGAGGTAATACAATGAGCATTGTGAAATAGGCTAAACGAACTGGGAATGTGCTAAGCAGCAAGGGAAGAAATGCCAGCCTTTAGGAGGCTGTCAGGTCAGTAAATTAATGGAAGGGATTTTATTCAGTGGTGTTGCTATGCTGCAGACTTCCAGTATCAAGTGCTTAGTTCTCTGCCTGTAGCCCTTCTCATGAGCAAGATGTCCGCCTTTTTTCCTGCATCTTTACCTGTTGCCATCAACAAGGCAATACTTCTGACTGCAAAGTACTTTATTCTTTAACCAGAAAATTGTCAGTCCCTTTAATAGAAATATTTTTTCCTTCTCCCAAGCATTGCTGCTTTTGTTTCTGCTGCCATGGATAAGGTGAGCTAGTTTTGCTCCCACCACAACCTTGTCCAAAGAGCACCATGGCATTGGGACACTTGAACTGGTTAGCTGCACTAGGGGAGGGGAAACCATGAGACATAACTTCTGAGACAACAGTGAACTGAAACTTCTGTTTGATGGAATGCTTGTGGATCATGACCTCACCTCAAGCCTTCAGGCATGAATTGAAGCAGACAGAGTCCCTGACAAGCAAATACAAATGATTGATTACATTTACTGAAAGTCTGCTCTTCATTTCTCCTTTAAAGGATGATACTTTCACCTCTTTTGCTATTCTGTGCTGCTATTAGCATCTCACTCTGAGTATGTCCTTCAGATCATCAGCTATTCCCTACCAACTCTTCAGCCATCCCCTAATCTACTCTGCCACCTTCTGTATTTCATTCTCAGAGCTCACCCACATCTTTGTGCTTTGTGCCAAATGACCACTTGGGAAAAATCAAAAGCACTGACAAAATACTCAGCTTGATCTCAATTCTGACACTGGGATGAGTTTTCAGCCATCCAGTGTAAGAAAAAGCCGTTGTTTTTAGACTAAAATATATTCAGACGCTGTAATTATTTCTAACTCTTTAATACAGATAGATCCTATGGAAAATTGAGTTGCTTAGCATGATTTTACCTAGCAGGCAAATTGCATAATTTTTCCAAATGTAAGTTTTGGGTTGCAGTTTTTGGTTGGTTTGTGGGTTTATTTGGGTTTTTTTTGTTGTTGTTGTAGGTACGTATATCTCAGAAAAAAAATTAAGGCCTTTCACAGTAGAAAGCACTTTTTGTTTTTTTCTCATTTGTGGCATATTACCTTTAGAATATTGTTTATCCATTGTTCTTGATATTTTAAACAGATTCTTGTCCTTCAAAGACTCAAGCTAATGACCAGGTTTTGGTGTATGAATTTCAGTCAGTATCCTTAATGCAGATATTAGTTAGAAGCAAATAGAAATTGGCTTCCCCAGCTTCTTATCAGTTTCTTTTAGCAGTAAGATTTACGCCATAAGCACCAGTAAGGATCTGGGGGGCACGAATAAATCTGGCCCAATTTTGAATTTTTTTTAACTTTTCAATTCTTGTTCTTACTCATTTTTAATTTCACCAACACTGATATTTTTCTCTCCATAACACTGTCTAACATTTGCATATTTTTTCTGTTAAGATTGTTAGGGTTTAACTTTCTCTTAGGTTCTAATTTCTAAGTACTGTTTTAATAATTAATGTTCCAAGAAAGCAACCCTTGGGATGCTGAGTTATCCATATGTGACTCATACTGTATTTATGCACTGTTGATTTTAAAATACCATTTATTTAAACATATAATCAGAATATGTTGTCATGATCCCTTTATCTGGTTCCTTTATCCAAAATAATTAAAAATTTTCTAGTTCTTCAAGATGTTTATATGCCATTTTCATGATTCCTTTTCCGAGTCTAGAATAAATTGAAATGTTTTGCAGAATCAGAAATCTAGAGGTAATAATACGAGTGGAAGATTAAGAGACTTTGGATATTCTCAAGTGCAACAGTAACATAAAAATCTATTTTTTCCAGGTTTACAGACTCATGGAGCCATGGTTCCTCACTGAATTTTATGCAATATTCAATTTAAAATGCTGCATATAGCCTTACCATCATATGTACTCTTGGGTCTTGTTTCTTCAGTTTGATAAAACTGTGGACAAGAATTCAAGGGAAGAGGGAGCCTCTATTTCTATGCACCTATCCAGATAAATACCAGAAGCAGAAATGCTTTGTTATGAAAAATACTGTGGTTTTTGCCATTAAATTTTCATATGCTGGCAAACTCTCTATCAGAAAGGATAGCTGTCCAAACATCTGGCCAATAAGATTTCTCTCTGTGATAAGTTTTTTAGCATTAAACTAGAAAAATCTCTGGTTTTTGCTAAAAACTCTCAGCAACTGAGATTGTCAGTCTCCAGCTTGTCTAGAGGGGAGGAAAAAGAAAAGGAAGGAGACCAGAAGAAGAGAAATAATATTCTGTCATTCTATAATATTATTCGGGAAGAAAGCAAAGGATATGTATTCGGTAACTTTTGCTCTGGGTTACCATATTCTGTGGACAGTACAGCCTTAGAGTTATAACATGCAATGAAGTAGTAATAAAGAGTGGAAATATTCACCAACTGTGTCCTGCAGAAGTGACCCAGACTGGACACTAGGTGCCCAACAAAGCCACTCTGTCACTCCCCTGTCCATCTTCAGCATGGATTTCAGTATTCCACTTTCCTACATAATGCTTTATTTCGTTCCCAGTGTAGTTTGGGATAATTGTATCTCAAAGGAATCATATATGTCCAGAAAATGTGCACCTGTATCACAAGTGAAGGTATTTGTTGCACATGTCTGCATAAACTGCATAATCTGGCAATCGATGACGTATTCTAGTTCTTCATATTTCTGACACAGACATAAGCCAATCAGTTCAAATTCCTGTGTCTTGTCCAATTTTAGACACCTCTAATATCTAGTTTTTTGTCACTTCCCTAGCAGTCTGTCTAACAGTCTTGATATCAAAAAGATTTTCCAAACATTTATTGGAAGTTTAATTTTTTAATGTCTTCTCATTATACCTAATAATGAACTTTTTTATCAGCTTTTATCACTTCACATGTTCTTTCTTTCCCACATTTGGTGTATATGAGTATTAAGTGATTTGCATTAAATAATTGAATTCAGTAAATTGGTATGTTCACAGGATACTTATACATCAAAACATTCTTCTCTGGATTTTTTGTTGTCGTATTCATGAATTGCACAATTGTTATGGGCTCATTGTGGAAAACTCCCTGAAAGCATCCAGCACTTGATTTGAGATACAAAACCCAAGAATCAGAAATTCAAGGTCTTTTCTTTATCAGGATGGCATGCATAACACGGTATTAACTTGCACTCAATCCTTGAATAATTAAAGCAAGAGTAATTCTGATGCAATTTTATCCAGTCAGGTGGACAAAATTAGAATGCACTGCCTGTGCATGCTTTGGAAGTCATACCAAATCAACACCAAATGAATGACCCTGACAGAAAATAAATATGAAAGGCAAAAAAGCACCACAGCTACAGAAATTTTCTTTATCTTTTTCTGTTGGAAGCTGAGGCTGTATATTTCCTTTGAATATTTCTAATCTTTTTTTGTACTTCAGTCATTGCTTAGCAGAGTTATAACCATATTCAGACATTTTATTAATCTGTAAGGTAATAGTCCAAATACCTTTTATTGTTTTTCTCAGCCTCAGATGTGGTCTTTATTCTGAATTGTCTGAAGGGGAATTAGAGCTGTAATAGTTAACTATACATCTGCTTTCTTACTTCTTGTTCCAGACTTTATTAGAGGAGCTATCTAAAGCATCAACAAGCCCGCTTGACTAAATATATGACTCAAAGGGCTAGATAAAATGGGTAAAACTTTTGTGTGGGTGCTTCCCCAATTATTTCAATTTGGTTTACTCCAGGTTGGAAAGTAATTGAGGGAAACTGAATTGTAGTGAGAGATTTTTACTCTGAAAAGTATTTTACACAAGGAATTAATAGAATTTTACTCATTCATTTTAAATTTCCTTTCTAATTTTCTGCAACTTTTCTGAGAATTTCTAGACTAGAAGTCCTAGTCTCTGTTTTGCCTCACTAAAAATGTTCATATAGAATATCTCCTTTTTCTCTTCAAAGAAAACCCCAACAACCCGCCCAAAAACCAAACACAACGAATAGTATTAATTACTCTCTACTAAATATTACACACCATTCTTCTCCCAGTACCCTTTTCTTTACTCATTACTGAAGCAAACTCCCTCTGCTTGACCATGCCACCCAGGTCTTGTATGAGTGGGATTCCCAGAAATGAAGCTATGACCCCAAGCACAGGGAAGCCCTGAGTAGATGTGCAGTGCCTTTAACTCTCTAGGACATCCAGGAAGCTGGGCACATCTAAAAATTTTGATTGCACATTATTTGATCAGCTAGCTTTCACTATCTGGTGCTCTGCGCCTTCAAAGAGGGCCAGCTGGTGATGATGAATCATTTCAGTGGCATAAGAGCTGCAACAAATATGGAAGCAGTTCCCACAAAGCAAATTCAGAAAGAGGAAAATGATGTGAAAATGGCACAGATTAGGAGACTCGACCACTGAATGACTTTAGGAAAAAAAGAACACAGCAGAAAGAACATGACTTCATTATACCAGTAAGTAGAAAATTAACACAAGATGAATGATTCATAGAATCACAGAATAGAATCATAGAATGGTTTGGACTAGAAGGGACTTTAAAGATCTTCTATTTCCAACCCCTCTGCCATAGGAAGAGACACCTTTCACTAGACCAGGTTGCCTGGAGCTCCATCCAGCCTGGCCTCTGGGGGATGAATAGATCTCTCACAAACCTCCCAATACTGCAGGTTGTCCTGACCCAGGTGCAGCACCTTGCACTTGGTCTTGTTAAATCTCATGAGATTCCCATGAATCCACTTCTCTTGAGCTTGTCCAGATCCCTCTGGATGCCATCCCATCCTATCCGTCAGGTATGTCAACTGCACAGAATTCTGATTATACAATAGGAAAAAGAAGGGGGCTATTTAAAGGTTTGGATTGGTCTTCTGAAATTGACAATGCTTTTGTCCCTGTGTGTTGACAGCACTCATTGGCTTTCATTGAATTAGGACTGTTCTGACACTGCAGGACACTGAAAGACATTTCAGAGATTTCAAGCCTGGAAAAGAGACTGTGGAGTCTAGATCACCTAATGTTTGATGACATTCCAGGCTAAGGTGTTTTCTTTAGCAGAACACCAGAGTCTTGCGTATCTTGCCCTAACAGCAAGATGAGTTACTCATAACCCCAGTGAAAGTGAAGAAATGATGCATGCTTAAAATTGTTGTTACTAAAGATGATGCTGACACTGGCACATTATAGGTTTGGTCAATCTGGAATAAACTTTCAGGTAGCTTTGGTGTAAAATACAGGCAGCTGAATCCCATCCGTGGATGTTAATTCCAAATTAATTTTGCTGCTCCTCTAGTGTGGCAATCTAGTGACTCCATACTGACAGCTGATCTGTCATTTCCTATTTTCAAAAGTTAGCTGTAGCTGGAACAAGATATAGGAAAACCATAAAATAAACTTTACAGTGAAAGACACAGAAGTATAAAAGAGACTATTACATTATTATATACATCCTATTAAATATGTTTTCAATTTTCAAAACACTGTACTGGGCTCTTTGACAACTGAGCTATGAAAGGTGTGCACTTGCTCACACCTATACTCACATATGCACAGGAGGAAATGATTTGTGAGACTAACCACAGTGAATTACAGTGAATGAGGATAAATGCTGAGGGATGAGAAAAATCACGTATTATTCCTGCAAAGCACAAATCTGAGTGGTGTAGATAGCAACATGCAGCATTTAATAGTGTCATGTCACAGACAGAAAGGAGTTTCTAAAATCTTTTGGACAGATATTGCACTGATGCATTCACTTATGTGAAAAGTGCAAAGGAAAGTGGTTGCCCGCTTCAAATGATTTAAGGGCTCACACGTTGTTTGTAACAATTGGTTACTGATGGAATTCCATCTTTGGAATGCAAGATGACACTGCTGGTGGTATCAAACCTTCTCTCAATGTGTAGAGCTAGAAAGACCAGCACATGACTGACACAGCGATGGAAACACTTCTGGTCAATATGTTTATTTCTGCCTTACAGGGTTCTGTTTTACTTCATCCAAGAGTTTGACTAAACAGCAGAGGTGGGTGAATGTTTGGCCAGAATATTTTTGAGAGAGTTCGTGGCTGTGCCAGTCATGGATTTCATCTCTGGATGAGTGCAGAACAAGAGATGGGTGATGCAAGGACTGGTCATGAACTCAGGCTGGAAGATTTCCACACAGAGCAAAGCCTCTTCAGAAAAAAAGTGTGTGCAGTGCTTTCACTTGTCTGGGAAAGCACAGGAAGTGCTGAACAATAAGTGTGGAAGAAAAGGTCCTCAATACAAGGAGACAGCAGATAGTAGTGAGAAGGATTGGTTTTTAAACTGTGTATTGCCATCTGTCTTAGCTAACAGAGTACAGGTATGTTCTACTCAGAATTTGGGTTGGGTTTTTTGTTCCAGTTCAGTGTTCCACATTCTGATAAAACCTAGATTTGGAGATTAAGTGACTTTTGATAAGGTCCTTAGGCAAATATATGATATATTCACCTTGGGATGCTGACTTTCATAGAATCCTGTGCAAGCATCCTCTGCATGTTGACTAAATATGTCACCAGAGTTTAGCACTTCTTCCTGTTGACACAGTTATGGCTTTCATTTCTGCTCATGACTTAATGCCCAGCATTGTTTCTCAAACAAAGCCTCAACTTGAATTGCATACTCTGTTTTCTGCCAGTAACTCACAGCTTCTGATGTCAGTTTTGCTTTGCAAGAAACTGCACTGTAGTGTCTTTCAGGAATACATCCGCCTTTCTCCCAAACAGCACTCCCATCTTCAGGGTACTGTGTAATTGTTATAACTTCAGTAGTCTATGTCTTCCATTCCAGACAGAGAACCAACTCAGCACAGCTTTTGTGCTATTATCTTGGCATCCATCCCTGCATGGCAGTCCCAACTCAGTATCTTATCACTGCAGATTTTTATCCTGGCATTTGATGTGCATTCTGTTATGTGGACATCACAAACAGCTTTGGCCTGGACGGTTCACAGGAGAACTCGCATAGCATGACTGTTTGGTAAAAAATTTATTTGCTTGGAATTTGATGTCTCTTTTCAGTTCTCTCTGATAATTGATCAAAAGATGATCTGGTAATTTTAATGCAGTTTGTCTATTCCCTTTCTGAGGAAGAAATTGATGTGTGTATTCACTATTAAGATAGTAGTCATACGTAGCAAATTCTAATTATTTGACCTATATATCTGTTCCATGCTGCAGTCTAGGTCTAAATTTCACTTCTTACTTTATATCTTAATCCAATATATCCAATCTATCTTTTTAAGCCATCTCACAATCATTTGTATGTCTTTCTGTGTTTGAATGGGTGCACCACTGTGTACAGTCATCTCATAGTTTCTAGCGGTACCCTAAAATTAAATAGCTGCTAAAGATCAGAAATACACTCATGTCAGTACTGTTAGGTGAGGGTCAGTCTTTTCTCCCAAGCAACTGGTGAAAGGACAAGAAGAAGCGACCTCAAGTTGCATCAGGGGAGGCATAAATTGAATATTAGGAAAAATTTTTCACTGAATGGTTGTCAATCATTGGAACAGGCTGCCCAGGATGGTATCACCATTACTTGAGGTATCTAAAAGATATGTGGATGTGGCACTTAGAGACATGGTTAACTGGTGGACTTGGCAGTTATAGGTTAATAGTTGAACTCGGTGCACATTTGCATATACAAATAAAAATTTTATTGCATCAATGTGGGTAAATGGCTCTTTGGCTGTCTGTCTCATATGAGTAAAGAATTGTCTATTATATACTTGACCCATTCTTGAGACTACAGCCACTCCTCTCTTTGAGCAGCTGGTATTTAGATTGGCAAAAATGTTTTTGTGATTTTTGTTTAAAATTATCATTAAGGATTTGATTTCTGACAGTAGATATAAGCAGCCCATCAGATGTGATCTCTTCAGCAAACTCCAAAGACAGCATGATTTTAAGGCACTTTTTCCCTACCATTCATATCTCTGGAGAAAGCCAAATGCTTCAGAGAAGGTTTTCTCAGATAGTTGAATTGCTGCCAAAACCATGCACCTTCCACCAGGGCTGCTCAGCGGGTGTGCTCTCACACAAGTAAGCAGCGTGTATCCATGTGGTTCACACTCATACCTGTGGTGCTGCAGTCACGTGTTTTGAGAACTCTTCTTGCTCTGGGCCTTTTTAGGGGGCACAATTATCATGCACATATGGTCATGCACATGGGCTAGTTACAGTGACGGAAGCTGAAGACAGTGAGGGTTGGGACAGTACACAGCTTCTCTAAAATTCCTTATCTGTTCTTGCCCAGGACCTAGGAAATCACCTTGTCTTTTACAGGCAGATTTATTTTTTTGCCATAGAGTTTTACCACCTTAATCCATCACCCTGTTCTTTACGTGATGCGTTCGGAGGTGTCTTTGTTCCTTGCTGTGTGGTGTATCTGACAGTCTGACCTGGAACTTGGTGATAAGTTTTGCAAGGATAAATAAAGCAGCCTGTATTGAAGAGAATTTGAAAAGTGAGCATCAGCTCTTTTGTGGCTCAATGAAACATCTGGAGACATGGGATTTGCAATGCAGTGGGAGAAGATACAGGCACCCAGGTGCTTCAAAGCCAGATTCTCAGGGATGGAGACACTAATGGATAGAATCAATCTCTTCTCTAAAAGTTGATGATTGAAATCTTGTGTGGTCAGCAGATTCTTTTTTTGCAGACAGTGGAAAAAAATGGAAATCATCTATTTTTTCTCACCCCAAGGTGATGCCCTAGAGAGGTGACTGAGATAGGGGTCAGGAGTCACTCTCTGCACAGGTCTGTGTCTCCTCATTTTACTTGAAGAAATCTAGCCTAGAGGATTGAGAGAATTAAATATACTGAGATGAAATGCACCTATAACCTCTATGGTTCTTTTGCAATAAAGGACCTTTAAAATAGAAATATGTGCTGTTAGTCTGAAGCTGACAGATAGTTTTACCTTCCAATTCTGCGTCCTTATTTTAAATATCACCTTAGATATGCACACAGTCCCATTCAGGAGTGTGTTTGTGTTAGAGAACAGTTCATGATTCATGCACACATGATTAAGTCCTTCCACTTCTTGGGGCCTTTGTCTGTACAGGAAAAGAGATGCTTTATGTGATGCTTCTTAGTGAGAGTTTCCTGACAGATCTGTCTGTCCGCTTTGCAAGCATGCTGGAGCATAAGCATGCACATTCCATCTGTACAAATGGGAGAGGAGAAAAGTGCATTCAACATCTGTTGCAGGCACTTATGAATATTACAGTAGTCTGGTTTTCCTAGGAATTATGCCTGAAGCAGGACCTGTGGCTCAGACATTAAAAAGGGAAAAACTAGCCTAGTACAATTTCTCTAGGTCTCTTATTTCCTCTGATTTTCCTTCAAGTTTTTACCACATGTTCCTTGAGAAAAATCAAGGTCAATTTTCCTTATCCTGATTTGTAGTTTTATCTTGTCGTAGTTGGACGTCTGGATGATCCCTTACAACATTTCTGAAATAAATTTATGTGAATAATTGGCCTGGGTAGCAGAGGCAGGAAAATGTGATACAAGAAGGTAATAAATGCTTTGAATTTTCAGTAAAATTAAGAAAAAAAAAAATTTTGTAATACAAATTTGAATTAAAAACATAGCTTTCTCTAGGATTTTATTTTGTTGTTAATAATATTAAGGTTATATTTGTGTTTAAAATACATGGGGGGTAAAAACCTTGAACTGGTCCTAAGCCCAGTTTCACGTGACAGAGCAAATTGCATATATGGTGGAGTAATTGGCATGTTCTTTAAAAGATCTTTTTTTTTAATTTGCTTCCCTAAGACTAAAATGGTATGAAATACTTTCTAAAATTCCTAACAGCATGATGGATGAACTATCTTTAAACTGAAATAAATCAGAATGGATAAAGGAATTTCCTTTCTTTCACAGATCTTCAAGACAGCAAATACGATTAAAGAACTGAAAAATTATTTTTGAAATTTCACACAGTTTCACTTTTTTATCAAGGACAGTTATTTAGATCTGGCATCCAAAAATCACTAATTTGCATTAGCTTATAGCAAAAGAAAAAGTATCAACATTAATATACACACTCCTTTCCTTTATAGACTCAAAAATAAAAATTAAATCTCAGAATCTAATTGCAGTGTAAGGCAGAATGATACATGTTCTGAAAATCACTATATTGAGGCAAAGAGAAATTAAAAATGGTTTTCATAAGGCAATATACAAGTCACCTTTTTTTAGGATTTGAATTCCATAAAGAAACATGATAAAATGATATGCAATAAGTTATTACCCATTTGAAACATATGCTTATGTTAATAATAGAACTGCACTCTTCATTTTCAACTGTTGCTTCCAGCATTAATTATGCGGCTTCCATCGCAACACATATTTATGAGAAAGAAAAAAATTGAAGAGAAATTAAAAGATGAAAGAGAAAAATATTGACAAATATTAAACAGTTTTACTTTGACATAATTGTGAGCTATTGAGTATGCCAGCAGCGATGTTCCAATGATTGGTACATAATTATCCAGGGAGAAAGGGTTTTAAGAATTCATAACACCTCCTTAGCATATCTTATTGGATTTATGACAACATGAAGGATTTGGTAATGAACTGTTAATCTGACTGCTTGCTACCTGCCTGAGGTTTAAAATGTGGGTCTGCCTAAATGTCAGCTGCAATTAAGTGTTAGGATTAAAAGCATTTCAGAAAATGAGAAAGTAGTAGGATAGATTTTACTGTCTGTTATTGTTATTTATGGCTCTTCTCAAGTTTAATCATTTGCACACTAAACTCTTTCTTGCAGATGTGTCTGGAAATAGTGTTTAATAGAAGAAATGGGGTGAAATGAAGACAGGGAGTTTAAAACAGCTAAAACATCCTGACAATGAAATCTGTTAGACAATAGAAGAATCCCCTGGGGGCAGAAGAGGAAATTTCAGCGTCTGGGACATGTGCAATTAAACTTGAAAAACATTAGAAAATATTCTCCTTGGGACAGGAAACAGGTGTAATTAATAATTTTCATAACTAGTTTCTGTTATTCTCAAAGCTTTTTCCCGGGCAAGAAATTTGGGGTTTTTTCCTATCACTTCTGCAATAGGTAGTTTTATTGCCTTGAGTGATTAGGGAAAATAAAGTTGCAACATATATATTATCTTTGAAACTACAAATGGAAAGTTTAATCATAGTTTAATCCAGACACCCCTCATGCTTACCTATTAACTGATGTTATTTTAGGAGTTATCTAAGGCTGGTAAAACAGTAATCTCTTTTACCACATTCTTATATAAGAACAATTATAAGAACATTTCTACTGCAAAATATTCCTATACATATTCCTGCTAGCAGTCATGATGCTCTTTTGTTATTGTTGAGGGAAGAGGAGCTTTCTTGGAGTCACTCACAATTTTTCACTTACTGGGCAAAGCTAGGGGCATTTCAAAGAAGTGGACGCCTGCTAATGTAATCCCAATATTCTAAAAGTACAAAAGGAATGACTCAGAAATTGGGAACAACCATCTTTTTAGTCCCAAGATAAGAGGTTAAGGGATAAAACTATTAATTTGCAATCCTTCAGATTACATCAGAACTGACCTTACTGGTTCTTAAAAGTCAACCATTAATTAATGTTAACTAATTAATTTTGTTCCCAGATTAAGTTACAGCTGCAACCATCTCTCATTTAGGCTGGACTGATTTTTCATTACCCTTCTTCTGACTCTATGTGTAAACACAAAATTGGAAAGCACACCATAGAAACTATTATATATAAATACATACATACACACACACATATCCATAAAAATACATATATATATTATATATATATTTAGATAGCAAGAAACAATAATTCTAATAACTTGGCTAAATGGTATTTATATTTTTCTAATCCAAATAATTTTCTTTAATGCATTTAATTTTGAATAAAAATTGTCAGTTTTCCAAAATTTTTACAAAAATATTTGCACTGTTTTCATTTTATTGTTTTTCCATAATGGAGTTGTGTATTTTACCTTAAAGGTTTGTTCTTCTTCACTTCTTTCATCTCAGAAAGTGTAGTATATATAAGGAAGGACAGAGCCAAAACCTAGAAATGAGAGTAATATGCAAAATTTCAAACTAGTTTTTCTTATTCCCTCTAGTTTTCTAGTGGGAAAACAGAGAAAACTTTCTTGTTGCTTTCCCATTCTTGTCTTACTTTCTAACTTTCTGGTTTTTCTTTGATGAAAAAAATTGTTTTTAAAAGGTAAAAAGAAAGTTATTTTCTCCATTAATACAGAAAATATTAATTTATAAGCAATTTTTAATAAAAAAAATAATAGATTATTAAATAAATTTTAAAAAGCTTTCTTTTTTCTTTCTTTAACTCATTCAAAAATTATGTTTTGAATACTATCCTTTCACTTTTCTGCTGATATTCCGAAATAAAATTTTCAAAGACAAACCATCTGATAAGCACTTGATTTTCTGAGCATTCACATGGTCTGCAATAGTAAACATACAACTAATAAAATTTTCAGGAAGATTTAATCACTGCAATGTATAACAGCAGTGCTTCCCACTTATTCCTGCCAGCGCTGGTTCTGTGCTCATAGAGTTTATCTGTGACCCTGATTCAGAATTTTTCTCCACTTAAAAAAGCAGCAAGTGATGCACTGGCAGTGTTCAAAGCACCCTTGGTTGTTCGTGAGCATTTTATCAGACCCTGAGAGCAGCTTTTCCAGCTGACAGATCTTTTTGTGAGCTTTAACTAGGTCGGCACTCACATTGTGATGCATGTCTGGATCTGAACTCTGTGGCCCTGCCCTGTCTCTGCTTGCTGTAAAGATTCACATTTTCAGAAAAGCCTCTTTTCTCAAAGAGCTGCACAGAGTGAACTGCAATCTGAAGTCCCAATACACTGCCTGATCAGCACGATCCCCTCAGCATACTGCATGAGCTGGTCAAAAAAGAGAGAGGAAAATAAGTTTAAGTGAGAACAACTGTCAGAAAACTGTTTATCTCTCTTTTCTTTTCTTTTCTTTTCTTTTCTTTTCTTTTCTTTTCTTTTCTTTTCTTTTCTTTTCTTTTCTTTTCTTTTCTTTTCTT